>CAUYQG010264332.1:0-13330 GCA_963574415.1 Tarsius wallacei
GCCTTCCAAGTAGCCGGAATTACAGGCGCGCGCTACCATGCCCGGCTAATTTTTTTGATTTATTGTAGAGATGAGGTCTCGCCTGCCCAGGCGGGTCTCGAACCCGCGGGCTCAGGCAATCCACTCACCTCAGCCTCCCAAAGTCGCGGGATTACAGGCTGAGCCACCGAGCCCAGCTCTAAGTTCATTTTGAAGAGAGAAAATGGCTACGTGGGAGAAAATAAATAAACCTATATTTACCTTTGGTTTGTTTTAAATATATATTTATTTTTGGTACTGAGGGAGGAGAATGTTGAGTGAAAGGCCACTTTCTTTAAAAACTTTTTTTTTTTTTTAGTTTAGTTTTAGGCTGTTGAGAGTGTTTACAACAGTGGTTCTGGGGGGATACAATGGGGGGGGTGTTTTAACTCCTTAGTTTTGATACTTCTTACTGCAGCCTTAGGGCAATGTCAATACACAGAAAAAGAAACTCAGTTTCTATTTATTTTAAATATGGAGGTTTGTAGGAGAAAAAAGAGCTGTAGTCTGCATTCCTAATAGCCTACCAAAACACATACTGGAAATCACGCTCTCTGCATTTGTTGCTTGTTTAGATGTGGTTACTTGTGCTGAAAATGTTAGTAAGCCTCATTTGCTTATATCCAGACAGCCTCCTTACAATACAGCGCCAACCATGCTACTTTGGAACCATGAATGCCCCCCAGTATCTGTTGAATGGATCAGTGAATTTAGGAATAGAGATATATAAAGCAACAGAATAGACATATTGCATCAGTTTCTGTGCCAGCCCATTTTTATTTTCTTTCCTACTTAACATTCATTAAAAAAAAAAAAAAAGAAGCAGATCATTCATAAGAAAAGGCAGCCTATTTTGGGAGCGTCTCAGTTTACTGGGAAAATATTGTGCATTGCTTTTAAAACTGGATTAGACATTTAATATGCTTGTTTTGTACAGTGTTATTTTTCCTTCTTGCTACAGAGCTTCGTTTTGAGACATATTATAGGAACTGTACAGTGTCATGAAAAATTAGTTCTTGTTTTTTTTCACCATAGAATATTTGATACCACGGATTTCATTATTTCTCATGTTGAAGCTGAAGTTTGGTAGACCTGAGTATAAGAAGCCTTGGAAACTGGAGACCTGAATTGTGCTGCTGACTGAGTGACTCTCGACAGGTCACTTAAAATCTTGGGTCTTTGTGGCATTTGTGAACTGAGAGGCCAGGACTAGAAGATTAATGAGGGTTTTCCAGCTTTCAGATGATGTGATTGTAGAATTTCACACTGGTTTCTGCTAGTGACAAGATGTCCTGTTGAGATAAGAGGTATCTGGTTCATTGAGTTAGTCTTACCTATATACTCTGTAGTTGAGAAATATTGTTACTTGATTTGTAGAAGCTACAGGTACTTGCTCAGAAGATTTAAGAATATATACTTTTGTTTTAGCCAGTACAATGGCCCATGCCTATAATCCCAGCACTTTGGGAGGTGGAGGCAAGACGATTGCCTGAACCCAGGAGTTTGAAACCAGCCCCAGCAACTTGGTGAGACCTCATCTCTACAATATATCAAAAAATTATCTGGGCATGGTGGTGCGTGCCTGTGGTTCCAGCTCCTTGGAAGGCTGAGATGGAAGGGTTGCATGAGCCCAGCAGTGGCACGCTAACACCCAATCCAGGCTGCAGTGGCTGTGAGCATGCCACTGTACTCCAGCCTGGGTGACAGTGAGGCTCCTATTCAAAAAAGAAAAATAAAAGAATATATACTTTTGTTTTTTAAAGAGCCCCTATTAGAAAAACTTAGATGAGGCTGGGTGCGGTGGCTCTTGCCTATAATACTAGCACTTGGGAGGCTGAGGTAAGAAGATTGCCAGAACCCACGGGTTCAAGACCAGCTTGGGCAACTTGGCGAGACCTCGTCTCTACAATAAATCAAAAAATTAGTTGGGCGTGGTAGCGTGTGCCTATAGTTCCAGCTACTTGGAAGGCTGAGGCAGAAGGATTGCCTGAGCCCAGTAGGTCGAGCCTGCAGTGGCCGTGAGCATGTCACTATACTCCAACCTGGGCAACAGAGTAAGACTCTGACTCAAAAAAAAAAAAAAAAAAGAAAAACTTAGATGAATCTTGAGTGTCTTAATTTTTATTCAGTTTTCAACACCACTAATACAAAATGTCTTCAACTTGTCTCTCTAAACATGTGTTTTAAACAGTGTTTAAGTTCACTGTATCACATTAAAAATACTCTTGTGTTAAAATTATTTTAGGGTCATAGTATAGCACATATAAATACTCAAAATTCTCTTGCTGTTTAAGTATGTCAATGTCTGGCATGGGGAATAGTCTTTGCAGGCCATCCAGGAGCCAGGGAATTTGGTTGCCATTTATAAGACTGTGATTCCCTTAGTAAGTATGTTTCATTATATCCTCCAAATAGCAAGAATCAGATGAGGCGACCAGTGTGGTAAGGGAGGAAACTGAGGGTCTGAGTCAGAGATTTTTTAGGAAGAGGATGCATGCTAATGTAGAGACAGGATCATGCTCTCAGGCCCTGGCCTTGGGCCCCTCTTTCTTCCCCCTCCTCTCTCAGAAGGACATATGGTGGTATCGGGTACATGTCCCTCACTTTCCTTCTGTATTGTCGATGTATAGCTACATAACAGTAGAGCACACTTTTGGTATCTTAATCAGTACATAAATCATCTCACGGTTTCTGTGGGTCAGGAGTCTAGGAATGACTGAGTGAGGTACTTGACAAGGCTGCCATCAAGGTGTCATCTGGGGCTGCTGTCTTATCTGAGACTTGACTGGGGAAGCATTTGCCTCCAAGCTACTGTGGCTGGCAGAATTTAGTTTCGGTGAACTAGAACTGAGGGCCTCAGTTTCCTTCTGACTGTCCTCTGGTAAGCAGCTAATAACATGGCAGCTTGCTTTTTCATAGCCAGCGAGGGAGAGAAACTTTTTCCAAGCCAGCAAGGGAGAGCAGAATTAATGTTGCAATCTTATACAATGTAACCACATACAGCCTGTCATTTTTGCCTTATTCCAATGGTTAAAAGCAAGTCACAAGACCTGCCCCTACAAGGCCAGCAGACGACCCAAGGCATGGATGAAAAGAGACAGAGGTCCAGGAGACCAGTTCAGAGTCTCAGGCACCTGAGGTGGGCCAGTAATATGGCCTGCGTCCATACCCGCCTTTCCTACTTAACTAGGAGCATGTTTCTTGTTCTTTCGGGTCTTTTTCCTCTTCCTTCTGACCTACAGAGAACTCAGCAACCCTGGGTGGGTTTTCCTTCTCTTTTTTGCTGTAGAGATGTAATGGAAAGGTAGCAGGAAGCTAGTAAGCAACTCCCATGCTGTGGAGCCCACGCCTGTCAGCGGGCATTTTGAGTATGTGGTGTGTCCTCTAGGCAGGTGTTTCGAAGTCACAGTATGGCTTATGTAACAGACTGAAGTGAGATCTCCAGCTTTTGTGTCTTTTGGTCACTGGTCTCTTTAAGCAAGTGCTGAATTACAAAACGAATTCACTTTCTCAGTGCCATCTTTTCAGCATCTCTTGGTATGATCATGTTAATAGATTTTAGTTTAGAATCATTAGTTGCTTGGGTCCTTTTACTCTGGCCCTGAGTGCTCTTCTGTGTTATTTTCTTCTTCTCTTCAGTCATCTGTAGAGTGTTGTTTCTTGCTTTTCTCTGTTTGCTCCTGGCCTGTGTCTCAGTCTTCAGTTATTATGCTTCCTCATTGCTGAGAAGACAGTGAAGTGTAGTGGTTTGGAGCAAGGACTGAAGCTAGACTTCCTGGACTGGAATCCCGGTTCCTGCCATTTATTACCTGAGTAATCCCGAGCAAGTTACGGTTTTGTTTCTGTGTGGCTCGTGTTAGCATGTCTGAGTTTTCCACTGATCAACAGGCCTCTGAATGCTACTGCCACTCTCACTTTGCTCCCAAGATACATGCACAGATGTAGGAGCAGAAAGCTTGTCCTTTGTTACTGTGTGGAATGTTACCCCAAGTCCTTTTCTGGTTTCCTGGTGAAGTGGACTGGGACATATTTGAGCTTAGGAAGATACTTCGTTTTTTGTTGACTTTGCTGTAGTACTTGCTTTGCCAGTTAAGGATGAGGATAGTGTACTTTTTCCATATTTAATGAGCAGTCACTGTTTGCTGTGAGCTTTATTAAACTATTATATGCATTATACCTTTGAACTCATGTAACAGCATATAGTTTTCCTGACATCACACCTGTTTAACAGATGAGGAAACTAAGGCTTAGAGAAATTCAACAACATGCTTAAGGCTGACTTGCAGAATGCAGTTTTATGTGACTGCAAAGGATATACTTTTAGTGACTGCAGGACGCTGTCTTCCATAGAGGAGGTGTAGACCCCTCTGAACTTGCTCCTTGGTAGAAAGAGACTAAGAATCCAAAACAATCCTGTGTCATGGGCACAAGAACTTCCCCCTACTTTTCTATTCTTAGTGTCATGTTAGATCTTGCATGTCTTGATTTTGATGCCAACCGGTCTCCTTCCACTTGGAGGGAGCACACTTGATCTTGCCCTGGAGGATACAGTGTACATTCAAAAAGGAGTATATTCTGGGTGCCAGATGTGGTGGCTCATGCCTGTAATCTCAGCATTTTGGGAGACCAAGGTGGGAATTCTAGACCAGCCAACACATTAAGACCTCATCTCTACCAAAAAAAAAAAAAATCAAATAAATAATATCTTTTTTTTAAAAGAGTATATTCTTTTTTTTTTTGAGTTGGAGTCTCACTCTGTCGCCCAGACTAGAGTGCAGTGGCATGCTCCCGGCCACTGCAGCCTCTACCTGCTGGACTCCAGTGATCCTTCCACCTCAGCCTTCCAAGTAGCCAGAACTATAGGCTTGTGCTACCACGCCTGGCTAATTTTTGATTTATTGTAGAGATGAGGTCTCACCAAGTTGCCTGGGTGGGTCTTGAACCCATGGGCTCAGGCAATCCACTAGTCTTGGCCTCCCAAACTGTTGAGATTACAGGCTGAGCCACTGAGCCCGACCAAGAGTGTATTCTTTTTAGCCAGGTTTTTGGGTGACTCTTGTGGAATCTTAAATTGTGTATGAAGCATGATTAGGAAGATCTGGGCTCCAGATTGTTTTCTTTAAGAGCTTCAGCTCAATAAATTGCTTATATTCCAGTGATTCTGCCCTTGTTCTGCATTTTTAAAAAATGAACATCCTCTCAATCATCATATAACCCCTTTTACCTCTAGTCCTTAGCACGGTATCTTCTATCTAATGGGTAGTTCAATAAAATCGGTTGTTAAAGTTGCTTATAATTCTGTTGAATAACCACAGTAGTGGTAAATTACCATCTTTGAGGATGAATTTGATTATCTGAGCTAATCAGTTACAATATTTTCCATTATAGCAAATAAAGTGCTTTTTGCTTAAAAAATCAGGGGTAATCATAATACTATAAAAAAGGGATTGGCAGTAGTGGGACACTGCTGGGGTGGGGGAGGGCACATAACATCAATAAGAGTACCTGATCTCAAACCAAGCAAAGTGTGGACCAAAGGGAGGCCCAAACTTTACCTGTAGGGTATCCACTTGTATACCTAATCCTGAGTTGTATCCCACATATTTAAAATATATTAAGGCCGAGCACAATGGCTCAGCCTGTACTTTGGGAGGCCAAGGCGAGAGGATTGCCTGAGCCTGGGGGTTCGAGACCAGCCTGGGCAACTTGGTGAGACCTTGTCTCTACAATCAATCACAAAAACTAGCTGGGCCTGGTGGTGTGTATCTGTAGTTCCAGCTACTTGGAAGGCTGAGGTGGAAGGATCGCCTAAGCCCAGCAGGTTGAGGCTGCAGTGGCCATGAGTGTGCCACTGTATTCCAGCCTGGGCGACAAGAGTGAGACTCCAACTCAAAAAATTAAAAAAACAAACAAACAAACAATATATATATATGTGTGTATATATATATATATATATATATGTATATGTATATGATTTTAAAAGATTTTAAAACAAGAAAAAAAAAGGGTACCTGTTTTCAAACTGGCAAAGTGGGGACCAAAGGGAGGTCCAAACTTTACCTGTAACCACTTATTTACCTAACCCTGAATTGCACCCCACATCTTTTTTTAAAAATCAGGGGTAACTAAACTGTAATGAGACATATTTTCTTGTGAACATTGTATACTGGTTCTGAAGATACAATAGTACCTTCAGAAGGTACCACTTATTCTGGGCAATCAGTATCATTGGAGTGAGTCACAAAGAGGTTGTCTTGGGGAAGGGATCAAGGATTTTTTTTTTAGATATAAAGCTCTGGCGCTTCTGTTTTAATGTTTTACAGTCTCACCTGGTCGGTCTTTTTTATTTTTTGGTGTGTTTGCACATAGCTAACAGGTCCTTACTGTTGCCGATGAGGCTGTAATGTGGTGTGAGGACAGCCTTGGTGACAGGCTGCCTGCCATTTTCAGTGAGGTCTTTGTTTCCCACAGATGCCCATCGAATGCCCAGCATTACACAGTGCACTAGATAAGCTAGCTCTGATTTAAGTTATTCATTCCTTCCTTTCAAAAAAAGAAACTCAGTACTGACATGAAGAATGCTAACAAATGCATAGATAGAACTTTCTGTTTGTACATGTTAGTAAAGGCTGTTAACTAAGGTGCAGATTTGATTTTACACTCCATTCAGATCAAGTTAGAAAAGTTTTATGTTGTCAAAAGTTATGCTTTGAATCTGTCTTCAAAATGTTCTCATAGGGAAAGAGTCCATGAATTTAATGTACTACATACCATAATTGCAATTGTAAGCATGAATTTAAAAGCTTCTCTACCATAATTATACTAGTAAGCAGATCAATTGAAATTTTTTGGGAACCTATTGTAAGGTGAACACTGTGCATACATCATTTCTGAGTTACATAACTACTCTGCAAGGTGTGTATTGTCCGTATTTTACAGACTCGAAAACTGAACGTTAGAAGGCATGCATTACTTGGCAAAGATCATACTGCTGTGAAATAGCACTGGTGGAATTTAAACCTATATCAAACCTTTCTGTGATTCTCATGCTTTTAAAGGGCTTTCATGCCAAGTGACTAGGCATATAAAGCCTTACTAGCCAGTGAGCTTGTTCCCTCTCAGTGTTGGGTTTAAGCTACAGATCTTTGACTCCTTAGCTTTCCCTGCTATTTTTATTGATACTGGCAAGTTCTTTCTTTATTGCTAGGGAAGCTCTCAAGATTTTTGTGGTGCTTGTTCCATCCTCTCCCTTCCTAATATCACCCCCGCTACCCTTCATGATTTGGGTAACTTGAGGTTTCTGGCTATTCTTCAGGTAACTGAGGTGACACTGTCTCCCGTGGTACCTCAGCGCATGAATGGAGCCATGTCACAATTATTGTTAAACTCCTCTCTGAATTAACATTAAGTCTTCAGGCTATTAAAATTAATTTAGATTCCTGTTCTATCTGTATTATCTTCTTGGAAGTACATGCTATTCACATAAAATGAACAGTAGTTGCCATCTACCTGGTAGAAATGGTATGTTTTTATTTAGGTCCCTTCTTTGAAGGGAAAGAAAGCAGAAAGTCCTATATCTAGGTTGTTGACCCTAAAATGTTAAGAAATAAAAACAAAATCAAAACATGATTCTGAATGACTTTCTCTTGGAGAATGGAAGGAACTTTGTTGGGCATATCCATGAATTGTATGACTCTTCGGTGAATGGGTCATATGGACAGTGTAGCAGTTCTGATCATTAAGCATTGGGTGTCCCTGGTCCTGGGATAATGGCTTGGTTGGATCAAAGCATGCTTGACTTTGGCAGGTTACATCTTTTATCTTATTTAATCCTCACTACCACCAAGTATTATGAGAAACATTTGGTCTTCTTTTAGAGATGCAGTAGTTGAGGCTGGGAAAAGAGGAATAGCTTTTCCCAAGGTCACATGACTAATGAGTGGTAGGATTTTGGACCCAGGATTTTTTTTCTTTTTTTTTTAAATTTGTGTGTGGTGTCCTTTGGGAGATGGTGGTGGTTTGGGTTGCTTGATTATTGCACTTTCTTATTCTGTAAATTTTAAACAGTTTGAGAAATGGAGCAGTGATTCAAATGGGAATCAACATAGCTAGTAGTTTCATTGCTGGTAAAGCAGGAATGGAGACCCCAGAAGTGTCAGTTACCTCCTTCTCTGAAACTAAGACATAGATTTGACCCCAGCAACCTTACCAGCCCTCCAGTAACAGCTAGAGAGAAGCTAGAACACAGAGGGCCGCTGGCCCTCTCAGTAGCAGGGGCCATCATCCTGTTTGCTGAGGAAAACTAGGTGCTGGAAAAACCTGGAAGGAGGGAGGCCTTGTCACCTGGCTCATAGTAGTGACTGAGCACCCAGCGGGCACCTCATCATCTAGTCCTCCCAGGCAAATTTATCCCTCACTTCTGAGAAGTAAGGAGGGCATGGAGAGGAGAGATAGAGAGAAAATGGGTTATTCTAATACTGTTCCCTCCTAGGAAACAAACTAAAAAATCTCCTCCTGAAAACATAACGGAGAGTATTTAAGGGTTCTCCACTTCAGTGCCCAACAGTGAATGTACTGCTCTTTCAATTATTTTCTCTAAGGGTGATTTTCTGTGTTATTATTTTCTCTTTCCTTTTTGTTTTGTTTTTTTTTTTTGAATTGGAGTCTCACTCCGTCGCCCAGACTGGAGTGCAGTGGCCGCTCCCGGCCACCGCAGCCTCGACTTGCTGGGCTCAGGCGATCCTTCCGCCTCAGCCTTCCGAGTAGCTGGAACTACAAGTGCAAGCTACCACGCCCGGCTAATTTTTGATTTATTGTAGAGATGAGCTCTCGCCAAGTTTCCCAGGCGGGTCTCGAATCCGCGGGCTCAGGCAATCCACTCACCTCAGCTTCCCCAAGTGAGGGATTACAGGCTGAGCCACCGAGCCCAGCTTCCTTTTTGTTTTTAGAAAAGAAAGAGAAGAGACATCTGTATTTTTCTCTGTGTTTGGGGTGTAAAGAAAAGACTAATATAGTGGAAACCAAGAAATGGCCTTTATGAGACATAAAACCAATTGAATGCTTTCTTCTCATGACAGGTGATGGAAACATACTGGAACAACAGGAGAAGTTGGTAGCTTATAGGAAGCCAAGATGACAAGAAAGTTTTTAAATAATCCGTAAGTAAACGTTTGTTAGCCCTTTGGAATTCTTTTAATTACCAAGTAAATTTTCTTTAAGGCACCATGGTAAAAGGATAGCACCATCAAATAATGTGAACTTGTGAAAGACAAAATGTTTTAAAAAGTAAATATCCAAACACTACAGACAATTGATGCTAACATTTCAGAAATTTTATTTTTGCATATAATTCTTTCTTGGTGGGGAGAGTCATTGTAAGTTGGGTGTATCAGGTGGATAGATAAGTATTTGAAGTATTAAAAGAGGATTCCCTGTGCAAGGTTAGGATTTAAGTTGAACTTGGAATAACCCTTCTGACATGCAGTTATTTTTGGTTCCAGTGGTTCCTTGAGCTCTGTTTGTCACTGAGGTGTCTTTTGTGTGTATATTTTGAAATAAATATGAACAAATTTGGTGAATATTATTAAAATGGAGTTCTTTGTCTACACTATCTCCATATCCCTCTTCACGTATGCAATTTTTTTATACTTAAGAGGCCATTAATGCTTGTTAATTATCTGACAGTTACACGTGGTTGGTTTTGGTTTCATTATGATAATGATAATGTTAGTTCATGGGGTAACTTAGTGGAAAGATCATATATTTTTGAGTCAGACATTTCTAGGCTGACTCTTTATCTTGTGCTTTTTAGTAGTTACTCAGTCTCTGAAAACCTCAGTTGACTCATATGTACATTGGATTTGGTAATACCTCTCATGAAATGAAAGACTGGAAAGTACTCTGTGCTATGACTGGTACATTATAGGGCTACAATAAATTGTAGTTACTGTCCTTCCTTATATTTATATCACGATTTACAATTTACAGGCCTTTATTCTGACTCAAAATATTGACCAGCTCAAATTCCTTAGCTATTGTTAAGCCGTGGTGATTAACATTGTCAGTAGTGTATGTAGATAGATGTTAACAAGCTGGCAATGTAGGAAGGAGGGGTTGTAGTGTTTGCAGGGTCCTGTGGTGTAAATACTCCTGTCATGGCTGATTCTAAATTACTAGTAAGTCACGAAAAGCAGAGCTGGGAAGTGATGTGGGGTAGTGGTGTGATGTGTAGTTTTCTACCCACCAGATACAGTGGTTGAAAATAACCTCAAGAGCATGGATGGTAGAAAAAGAATTGGAAAGTGATGAGTTTGGAGTATTTATTACCTTTGTTTTTAGTATAATTTATTTTAATCTTAAGTTTATATAATTTAGCTTTTAATGATGACTGGTTTAACAACCAGCTTGCCAAAAATCTTGATAACTTAATTGGTTCTAGTGGACTGGTCTAAGCTGGCTCTAACACACCACTGATTGTAGGCTTCCTGTTGTGAAGAGATTTCTAAGCCACAATTCTTTAATTATCTGTCTCAGTCCTGGTGGTAAGATGTTGGTTGGTGGATGAAAACAGGGTTTAGTTTTGAAATCAGTTCTTGGTGTAACCCAAGTTGTTATGCTCACATAGCTTCTGGAATTGAAATTAAATGCCTAGACAAATTTAGAATTTAAACCTACTTTCTTAAGTGTGTGACTGGAGTTCTTGGGCTGTTGACTCAGCTTCTTAACTGACCCTTGGCATCCCTTGCCTACTCTGACTGTTGAGCGATAATACTTGGAGATAGATCTGTCTGTTCACTTCCCTTTGAACTTCCTTCTCTGCCTTCCCCGTGTTCCTTTAAATCTGAATTCCTTCAGGTAATAGCACTGTAGGGATAAGCAGTCAGGGTTCCTCCTGACTAAGCATTGCATGTAGCTTTTGCTTTAAAAATTAAGTTTTAATGGAAAGCGAATTGCCTCCAGGGAGAGAGGAAACAAAACAAAACAAAACCTGGGGAGTTTTAAAGTTGGTCTTAGCTTGATTAAAATCTTAGGGAGCAAAATGGAGAAAAGAAAAGGAAACTGGATCAGATATCTTGGTGTTTCTTCTAGAAGCATCTCCTTTAGTTTTCTAACATGCCCTTTAGAAGGGAACAATTGAAGCCTGAAATTGCTAAGTAACAGCTAAGATTGTGTTGGTTGTTTTTATTTTAAATCTCACCCACCTAGTTCTCAAAAACATTCTTTATTGAACTTTAAAAAATACCTCGGATATTTCAAAACATTCATTTGTGTAAATTCTTTAAATCAGACTTATATAATCTTAAAACATTCATTTCCCTTATTTCCTCTTAAAACAAGAGGAAATATGTATAGTTCCTGCCGAGTCCGGGATAGACTCAGATTATTGCAAAAATAATTCTTGTTCATTTAAAGAGGAAGCTTGGTTAAAATATGAAAGACTTGCCTTTGGATTATGAAATATTGACCTTTGGCTTAATCAAGTTAAATAAGGGTGTCCTTGGTAACTTTGAAAGCAAATATTGAAATAATAACTAAAATAGAAAATTTTACAGCACATATGTCATTCTTATTTACGGGTCCTGTGTAGTTTCTGAACATCCTTAATATAGATCAGTTTTTTTATTAGAAAGCTGCTAGGTGTATAGTCTTCAGATGTGGAAATTTTACAGCCTTGCATTATATTCATATCAACAAACTGCTGGATACTTGGGAGTCACGGTTTTGAAGTTGGATTCCAGTACAAATAAGGCAGGTTTATTCTACTTTAGGAGTTGATAATCAAGCCTGAAAATGAAAACTATAATTTGAAGCTGAATGTGGTAGATGTTATAAAAGATATGTAAAATATTCAGGAAATAGGAGAGTGAGAAAAATTACCTGGTTGGCAAGAAGAGTGAGCTATGTCAGGGAGGATTTCAGGAGCAGATGATGTGTGACTTAGGTATTTCATGATTAATGCTTTTTCATTAAAGTAAAAATTTATCCAATAATAAAAGTTAATGTTGCTAATTGGAAATAACTTTAAAAGCATTAAAATGATTAAATAAAAAGCTCATCAGTATCGTCACTAACCAGAGATAACCCTATGAACATTGTTGGTGGTTTTTTGTTTTAGATTCTGCCATACTTTCTATGATTAGATTAAATACATGCTTTTTATTCCTCCAAAATGGGTCAAGTTATAACTATTGTTTTGAAATCTTCACTTGACAATATATTGAGATGATGCTATACCAATAAATATTAATTGACATCATTTTTGTTGTTGACATACAGCATTCTATGTGTGTGTGATCTATAATGTTCCCTGTTACTGGGCATTTTGTTGTTTTTAGCTTTTTATTATTGTAAAGTATACTGTGGTGAACATCTTTGTGATCCTGATGATGTACTTATTTGATTGTCTGGACAGGATCTTTGAGCAGTGTTGGGGGCTGTGCTTAGGGAACACTCTAGGTAGAAGAAACAGTTTGAACAGAAAGACAGAGGTAGTAAGGGAGGATCTCATTCTGGAAAAAGGCTAGAATTATAGTTTTATAGAATGCCAGAAGAGAAGGGGTGCACAGCTAATTAAGGCCAGAAAAAGCAGATAGAGGGTCTTTGGTGCTAACTAAGCCTTTTATTCTCATTTGTGCGCCATTTTGTAATCTATGTTATACTAAGCATACCATAGAAATGGAGGGACTTTTTTTTTTTTTGAGTCAAAGTCTCACTCTGTCACCCAGGTTGGAGTGCAGTGGTATGCTCATGGCCACTGCAGCCTCGACTTGCTGGGCTCAGGCGATCCTTCTGCCACAGTCTTCCAAGTAGCTGGAACTCCAGGTGTGCACCACCATGCCTGGCCAATTTTTTTGATTTATTGTAGAGACGAGGTCTCACCAAGTTGCCCAGGCTGGTCTTGAACCCTTGGGCTCAGATAGTCCTCTTACCTCAGCCTCCCAAAGTGCTGGGATTATAGGCATAAGCCACTGTGCCAGGCCAGGGACTGCTTTTATTAAGAGGATGCCTTCTTTTGCCATTCAGGAGGAAAGAAAACTCTGCTTTAGCCATTTTCCATTCCCTTTGTGGTAGCTCATGTTATTATCAAAACATTTTCTGCTCTTTCTTATCTACCCTCCATACTTGTGAGAAGACTGTACTTTCCCACCCTACTGAAGGCTGATCTCCAATGATTGGCTTGGGCCATAGGACTTACTTTGGCTGGTGAGACATGAGTGACGATAATATGTATCATTTCTGAGCAGAAACTTTGTTTTATTTTAAAGATGTGGTGTACAATTCAGGGTTAGGTATACAAACGTTGATTTTGCAG
>CAUYQG010264339.1:0-10236 GCA_963574415.1 Tarsius wallacei
CGCTTTGGGAGGCCGAGGTGAGTGGATTGCCTGAGCCCGCGGGTTCGAGACCTGCCTGGGCAACTTGGCAAGACCTCATCTCTACAATAAATCAAAAAATCAGCCGGGCGTGGTAGCGCACGCCTGTAGTTCCAGCTACTCGGAAGGCTGAGGTGGAAGGATCGCCGGAGCCCAGCAGGTCGAGGCTGCAGTGGCCGGGAGTGGCCACTGCACTCCAGTCTGGGCGACTGAGAGAGACTCCAACTCAAAACAAAAAAAAAAAGGAAAGAAGATGATGTGAGGTTAAATATTCAGGCTGTTCCTGCCCAGAGCAAGGGATCTGGCCACCCTGGGTGCCCACTGACTCACAGAACTAAGGGACCCACTTGTTGGGAAGGCCTGTGTCTCTCTCTCTCAAATGACTCCAGAGATTAGGGTCAAGGTTAAGGTCAGGGACAGGGACAAGCCAAAGCAATGCCCTAAATGTCCACAGGCTGAGGGACTTCTCTTCTCCCTCTGCCATCACAATGCAGGGCTCTTCCTGCTTCCCGGAAACCACAGTGGCGTAGCATAGGCTGCACTCCATCGAGCCTTTAACCTGCATGGTGCAGCAGCTCCATGAAATGAGTGCTAATATTTGCACCCTTTTCCCTAGGAGAAAAAGGAAGCTCAGGTGGGAAGGACAATAGCATCAGGCAAGCTGGTTCCAGAGCTTACCACCCATGACACACTTGTGCCAGCAGGGCACCCCAGCTCTACGACAGGGGTCTTGGTGCCCCGAGCAGAATAACGGGCAGCAAGAAGGCCAAGGACTTGGCAAGAGAAGGGGAAGCCCAGAACCGGGCACGGAGGGCCAAGGACAAGGCTCACCACTTGTACCATGCCCTCTGCCTTCAGGCCTCTGGAAGTAACACGCAAGTTTCCAGTCCTGCCTTCACGGCTGCCCTCTGGGTCCGCAGAGACCTGAAGAAATGGGGCTAAGCCCGAATGTCCACATTTCTTCTTTAGGCCGCTGAAAGCTGAGAAAAGTCTGCTTGAGGGAGGTCGTGGAGTCTGTCCCTGGAAACGAACTTTAGAGGAGAAAACAGACAACCCTCTCCTGGGAGCCGAACTTGGCTTCCATCAGACCAGTACGTCCTGCTGTGGTGCACCCCCCATCCAACGATCTCCTCTTTTCTCCTGTCTGCCCCCTTTCTTTCTCCTTCTCTACGATTCTTCCCTAATGTGACACTTTGAAATACTCTACCACTTGTCTACAACTTAGCCACACCATCCAATAATTCCTTGAACTCTTTGATATCTAGACAACTAAGTCGTGTTTGGCTCAGTAATAAGGCTTAGATGTCAGACGGAAAAAGAAATATTGTTACAATACTTTTTGTCCCCACAAATCACCACTTTTTCAAGTCTGCAACAAATGTCTATGATTAAATGCCTAATGAATAAGTAAAATTTAAAAAATTTTTTAAAATACGTGTTTTCTAATAAACTCCAGTTCTCGGACCAATTAAAAATGTTCAGGATGGCAATATCCTTATAAATCTGGGGTTTTTCTCCTGCTTGTCTTAACATGCATCATATTCAGCTAAATGTTCATTTGCGAGGTAAAAAGATCTTTAATGTCTCCCTGCCAAAGACCCCTCTGAGAGGCTGCTATCTCTTGGGGATAATGTGAGTCTCTGGGGAATTCTTCCATTACCCATGGATCAACACCACCCTCAAAACTTATTGTCCGTTCCATCGGATGAATTTGTAAGTGGGAGAAGCATAAACTTTGGCATCCAACCGGACTGGGTTTAATTCCAACCCAGCAATTCTACACTCTCACGCATACATCAAGAGCTATGGACATGCTTCAAGATTGCAGCACAGCTCTTAACAGAAAACATAAGAAACAACCTAACCGTCCATCCCTAAGGAAACGTATGGATATGGTGGGACATTATGCAAGATCAAAAGAGGAGACCCAGATCCTAACAATGGCTCGCATTGATCCAGTGCTTGCAGTGAAATAACTGGGCAAATTTCTGTTCTGCGGCTAATGACTTCACGTTCACCCTCACGCACCAGTATTGGAGATGCTTGCCAAAGAACACAAGAAAGAGTCCGTGGAAAGCTACATCAGCGATGGATAGAAACAATTCGACGTTTGTCTTACAGATGTACGGCCAGGGGCATCTTTAACAACAATAACAAATACCAGTTATTGAGTACTTCCTGTGTCAGGCACTGTTCTAAGTGCTTTACATGTTTTTTACTCAATTAATCCTCCCAATAACCTAATAAAGTAGACGCCATTAGAATCCACATTTCACAGATAAAGAAATTAAGGCCCAGAGAAAACAGAAAATTGGCCCAAGGTTGCACAACTAGTAATGGCAGAGCTAAAATTCAGACCAGGCCGTCCGGCTCCAGATCCTGTGATTTTAACCACTTTGCTGTCTGTTTCTCTACATGAATCTATAGGGATAGATGTCGAAATAAAATGTGAGCGGGAAAAAAGCAGAATGCAAAATTTCATTTGAGACGTTATTTGTGGAAACTTTAAGGGCATGTGTACATTAAAGTACACACGATGTAGTGGCTACTAATATATAAACGTATCATGTAGAAGTATTTGTAAGTGGATTAGAAGAAACTGCATCTCACCCCTGAGAGGGGGTCACGGTGCAAAGAGAAGGGTGACAAAAGAGATTCAACTCTCTCTCTGCTCTATCTCTTTAAAAAGAAGAGCTGGAAAACAATTATACATCACTAATACAGCTAATTCTTGTTGCGAGAGATACAGGTGTGCGTTTTATTTTTCATTTGATTTTTCTGAATTTAAAAAGTGTCTCAGCCGGGCTCGGTGGCTCAGCCTGCAATCCCGCGCCTTGGGAGGCTAAGGTGAGTGAATTACCTGAGCCCGTGGGTTCCAGACCCGCCTGGGCGACTTGGCGAGACCTCATCTCTACAATAAATCAAAAATTAGCCGGGCGTGGTAGCACACGCCTGTAGTTCCAGCGACTTGGAAGGCTGAGGCGGAAGGATTGCCGGAGCCCAGCAGGTCGAGGCTGCGGAGGCCGGGAACGGCCACTGCACTCCAGTCTGGGCGACAGAGTGAGACTCCAACTCAAAAAAAAAAAGTGTCTCAATTTTAAGTGAAAAAGACAACTAAAAAGAAAAATGTCACAAATTCCAGCACACTGTTTACTAGCTAGGATCTTGAGTAAGCTGTTGAATCCTCTCTGAGGCTCAGGACCTAATCTATAAAAGAGGAGGCTAAGAATATCAATCCCTTCACCTCCTAGGGCTATAGCGAAAACTAAACAAGGTCATGTGTGTAAAGTGCATTGTGTTGGTGCCCAGGAAATGGTAGCTGCTATTTTTGAGACTAAGTCAGCCTCGACCTACCTATTGTAATGATAAGGACAAAAGTGGCTCAAGAGATGTGAGGACTTTGGGTTTATGGGATTGCTTACTCATGGTGTCACAACAGGAGCGGCACTTTAAAAAGAAAAGATCATATGAATGCTGGACTGGCTTTATCAGAAAAGAAGTCAACCAAGAGCAAGGTGCAGTGGCTCACACATATAATCCAGCACTTTGGGAGGCCAAAGCAGGAGAACCGCTTGAGCCCAGGCATTCGAGACCAGCCTGGGCAACATGGTAAGACCTTGTCCCTACAAAAAAAATTTAAAAAATTAGCCAGGCATGGTGGCACACACCTGTAGTACCAGCTACTTGGGAGGCTGAGCTGGAGGGATTGCCTGAGCCCAGGAGGTTGAGGCTGTGGTGAGCCATGCTCGTGCCACTGCACACCAGCCTGGGTGACACAGTGAGACCACCCCCCACCCCCCCTCAAAAAAAAAGTGGGAGGAGAAAAGAAGTCAACCCAAAAAATTTGTTTTCATTATGAGTCTAGAAGAGAAACTAAACTGACCAATTATTCCACAAATATTTATATGGTTCTTGGAGTGACCACTGGTTTTCTTTCTGATCTTCATCTAAACTGCCTTCTTGGACTTGGGAATTTCACCATTATAGAAGCTTTGGTAGAAGGCAGGACCCCTACATCTCCGACAGAAGTCATGCAGGTCAGGTGCTTGTTCCTGGGGACACCTGGCACCCAGGCCACAAGCAGATAACTCAAGTTGGGCTAACTGGAGCCTTCACTCTAGACCAAGAGTTGCAGAAGCAGGGCAGCTCAGAGTTCACTTGGGCAGCAGCAACCGGTGTGCAGGGGACCCACCAACCATGCAATGGCCATGGTGGCAGCATCCACATCGGGTGCTCCTGGAGCAGGGCCCTGGTTACCATTCCTGTGACCCAGTTCCCCTTGGTTCCTGGCCCATCTTTCAGGCTTGTTCTCCCTGTGAGACAGGAGACAGCTAGAGAAAGCCTAAGCAGACAGATAGACGGGTCCTCTGGTAACAAGGTAGCAAACTCCCAGCAGGTCTCTCAGACTCAGTCATGGTAAGCAAGCTCCCTGTGAGCTGCTCAAGCTAGAGCTTACGTACTCACTGCTGGGATCGAAAAGCAACCAATCAGCTCACCATTAGGCCCCTACCTCCTGCCGATTGGTCCTTAATACTGACCAATCAGAACAGCCACAACTCACAGCTAGTGCTAGCCAATCGGCTTGGACTTAGGGCTATATAAGCACCAGGCTTTCAGTCCCAGATGGGCAACCCCTTTGGGGCCCTCCCACTGTGGGAGCTTCTGTGTCCTCTCAATAAATCCTGCTCTCTCACTTTTTGGCTGTCCGCGTTCCTCATTCTTCCTGGGCATGAGACAAGAATCTCGGCCCTGAAGAACTGCGACCTGAAGAGCTGCAGATCATTGGAGCCCAAGAGCTGTGCCCCCCAGAGGTTGGCTTGTCAGTCGGCGGAGCCAGCTGAACCAGGAGAGCTGCCGGAAGAAGGCGAGACTCCAAAGCTGAGACACCCAGGGGACTAGGCTTGCCAGCCCACCGAACCAGCAACACTCCCAGGGCCTAGCTTGCCAGCCCATTAGAGCTGACACTTCCAGGGCTAGGATTGCCAGTCCCTTGAGGACGCTCTCTGGGGCTTGGCTGGCCGATCCATTGAGCTGACACTCTCAAGCCCAGGCTGACCTGAAAAATCCGCATCACCTGTTCTTGTCATTCTGGGAATGAACCAATATTCCATGATTGATTATTTGCAATCAAGAATCTTGATGGTGCGGCACAGTGGCTATAGCTAACAGCAATATATTGTATACTATTTTTTTTTTTTACGAAGACTATGCTTGTTATTTACAAAGGCCAGGATCGAGCTGGGCAAGGTAGAGAGGGAGAGTCACACAGACGTCCTCTTTCGACTGCTTGGGACCCTTTTCTTATTGGAGCAACATCTGTTTCTTTTGCCTTCATATTCTCAGCCATGGGGTCCTCCAAGCAGCTGGTCTGAGTAGCAGAGGGAAGAGGTGATATGAGCCGCCTCTGTGCTCCGACAGAGCCATGTCCCATTCCAAATCAAAGGCATTATTGCCAGTGCCTCCTCTCTCTCCTCAAACAGAACTTTCTGGCCTGGAGGGAAATAGTGAAGAACTGAAGGAGTAGAAGCTAGGATGCCAAAGGCCAGGAGCTCTGGAGGGAAAATCCCTTCTGCCAGCCCCTCAAAATGGTGAGAGGCTAAGGGTGTTTGTCACTGCCCTCTCCGTCTCAGAGGGGATGCCCACACCACCTTTGGGTTACCCAGCATCCAGAGGCCCAAAGGACCTGGCTCTCCTGGATACATATTCCTGCCCTGAACTGGCCCTTTTACCTCCTGGGAAGGCAAGAGAGATCTCTGAACCAGAAATGAACAAAGAACCCACTCCCTATCCAACTCACATGTGCCTGCCCACGTGCTCACACACAAGCACACTTCCCCCCGCTGAGACAGATCCCAGTCGACTTCATGTCTTTTGAGGATGTTTGAGGAATTGTGTGTGTCAAGGCTCACGTGCTTGAGGAAATTAGAGCCAATATGACCCCTTGCAGGTCATGGTGCTTAGTTTCATTGAGCCCTTTCTTCCATTCAAATTCCATCAGCATCTCTCTAAGTCTCCTCTGCCAGGCCCGGGTCTGGACTCTCCTGCCTAAAAGCATGGTGAGTGCTTTCACTCCCCAGAGGTCCATGCCAACTTCTAGGCTCTTCACTCAGGCTGTCTCCTCATTCCCTTCCTCCAAAAGACTCCTTCCCTCCTCTTTCATACTCACCTCCACCAGGCTGGTCCAGGACCTGTTCCTTCCTGTCCAGAGTGCTGTGTCTCATCTGTCCCTTCAGAAAAAGAGAGCAGGCATCTTCCTCCCAACAGAGCCTGTGAGAAAGTTCTGGATGAAGTGGCCAGAACAGAGGTTAAAAAGGAAAATCACCAGCCTGTTTCACCTGCCATATGAACTTCTGCCACGAGAGAGTGCAACCACTGGAAACAACTAGAATACTGAACAAAAATGTATTTTCAGACCTTAAACAGCAGGCAGTACAGGGCTGTGACCCGAGAGAGGAGAAAAACACAAAGTGTTTCTCTGACCAGAACCCAGACAGGGAGGGAAACCTCAGCAGAGGTCACCCTGAGCTAGAGATACAGAGCTCAGAGTATGCATGAGAAGTAGCTGAAATTTGTGGAACAGAGTTCCTGAGAAGATGGAGTTAGGCAGAGAAAGAGCTCCAGAAATCTGCCTACAGGACCCTTTGGTGTCCTGGAAATTCCCAAAACAACCTCTGAAAAAAGTCATATTATATATGAGAGAAAGTAAGAATTACCACTAATATGAAAACCAATGCAAGCCAGAAGACAAAGGAATGCCATCTAGAAAGTGCTGCCAAAAAGTTCTATGTAAATGAAAATATCACAGTGGCCCACACCTGTAATCCCAGCACTTTGGAAGGCAGAGGAGAGAGAATTGCCTGAGTACACAGGTTCGAGACCAGCCTGGGCAACACGGCGAGACCGTGTATCTACAATAAATCAAACAATTAGCTGGGCATGGTGGCTCACGCCTGTAGCTCCTTGGAAGGCTGAAGTGAAAGGATCACCTGAGCCCAGCAGGTCAAGGCTGCAGTGGCTGTGTCATGCCACTGCACTCCAACTGGGGCAAAAGATTGAGACTTTGACTCAAAAAAAAAAAAAAATTGCAGGTGAATAAAGTTGAAAACTTGAATGGATGAAAACCTGAAGAATATAGGAAATAATCCCCTACTCTGACAGCAGATTTCCTAAAGGCAAGGGACAGTGGACTTCTCCTCCTAATATCAATTCTTATACATAAAAAGAGTCCAGTGAGTGTTTATTAATGATGATAGACAGTGCTTTGCAAACTATGTGGAAGGTTTGCTATAGGGAAACTGACTTGAATATGTATTTCATTGCTGCACATGTTTTAGGCTTTACTCTTACAGACTTACACCTTTAATGTACCTATTAATTAATTGACCCTATTAATTAATATTTGCATTATTAGGAGAAATCTTTTTTTTTTTTTTGAGTTGGAGTCTCACTCTGTTGCCCAGGCTGGAGTGCAGTGGCACACTCATTGCCACCCCAACGTTGACCTGCTGGGCTCTGGCGATCCATCCGCCTCACCCTTCCAAGTAGCTGGAACTACAGGCATGCGCAGGAGAAATCTTAAATGACATTTACTTTCAAGCACTTTTTCTTAAGTTATGCATTGTCTTCGTGTGAAAAGATAGAGAAAAAAAAACCAAATAAGCTAAAACGAATAAATTAGACTTTCCTATTGTTACAGCCTCCTGGGTTTTTATGCCTGCTGCCCAGAAAAGCCAAGACTAAGACAGCAGCTGTTGCAGTAGATAGTTTAATTATAGCAAAGCAATTGAGAAAGGACAGGAGCTATTGTTCCAATCCACCATCCCAAGAATTCAGAGGCTGGAGTTTTTAAGGGTAATTTGGAGGGCAGGGGCTAGGTTGATCATTTGGGGATGAAACCAGAGTTATGGAGATTGTCTTCTGGAACCTAGTCAGTTTCTGGGTGGGGGTCACGGGTCATTGATCCAGCTGGTGTCAGATGGTCGACCAGAATGCAGAGTCTGAAAAAGATCTAACACCAGTCTTAGGCATATGTTATCTGTAGGAGCAACTGGGGAAGTTACAAATAATGTGAATAAGGAATGAGGAAGGGAGACTCTGGTAGTTGAAACTGCTCGTGCCCCGCTGCCATCAAACTTCTGGATATCATGAAGGAGGTCGGCATGACCTGCGGTTCATTGTTCTTCAAGAGAAAAACTAGTTTGTTAATCTTTTTTCTTTGTTCTTTTGAGTTAGAGTCTCACTCCCTCGCCCAGACTGGAGTGCAGTGGCCGCTCCCGGCCACCGCAGCCTCGACCTGCTGGGCTCCGGCGATCCTTCCGCCTCCGCATTCCGAGTAACTGGAACTACAGGCGCACGCTACCACGCCCAGCTAATTTTTTTATTTATTGTAGAGATGAGGTCTCACCAAGTTGCCCAGGCGGGTCTCAAACCCACGGGCTCAGGCAATCCACTCACCTCAGCCTCCCAAGGCGCGGGATGACAGGCTGAGCCACCGAGCCCGGCCTAGTTTGTTAATCTTGCAGACAGCCCTGGGGACCAAGAGATGCATGGGGGGTGGAAGGGGTGGGATTCAAAGGGAACCTCATGTTTTAGCTATGCTTATATCCTAACAGAATTCGGGCCCCATCAAAATTCTAACCTTGTGGCCTTTTATTAATTTTACATAGGCAGTTTCATTATGAAAAAAGTGATGTAGGTTCACTTTAGAAACTTCAAAAAAATTCCAGTTAGTGAAAGAGGTACATCATTGATATGCCACTGCTCACATCCCCATGTGTATTGCCCCAGGCTTTTTCCATAATTAAATACACATATATAATTTGGTAGGGTTTGTAAGGAAATGGGAAATCAGGTTGTAGTTAAACCAACTCATCATATCAGCCTCACAAACGGAGCACAGGGCAGAGCTGCAACGGCCCAAAAAGCCAACACTGTGCTCTAACAGCGTCCTGTTACTAATTGCTTTACTGCCAATATCTGCTTTCCCCGAGACGTGTCCCAAATGACTGATAATGTCCTTGCACTGACTGTCAGTGTTTGCTTTCCTAAGACTGCATTTCAGAGACAAGTGATTAACAACAGCCCTGATAGTGACTCGTTTCATGTGGACATCTACCCTTCAAGGCCTTGGGACCAGCCTCAAGAATGCCGACATCTGCATTTCGAGGCCAGGCGACCACAGCTCAGACTCCCTAGACTGCTTCTGGGCGCCCAACTAACCTGACCTGGGGTACATACGTGGGCTGCAAGAGAACAAGTGGGCTGGTTTCTCTCTGTAGAGCCAGCCGCCCCCTCCCTTCTTTCCTTTTCTTTAATAAACCTTTTTAACCACCAGCCGCTCATCTCTTCCTTGTCAGCATACATTGCATTTTCAGTGCCGAAACCCAGGAATGTATTTGAACCACAAAGTCAGGGGTTCAAGAGCATATGTATTTATTTGTTTATTTATTTATTTTCTTTTTTGAGCCAGAGTCTCTCTCTGTCACCCAGGCCAGAGTGCAGTGGCACGCTCACGACCACCTCAGCCTCAACCTGCTGGGCTCACGCGATCCTTCTGCCTCAGTCTTCCAAGTAGCTGGAACTACAGGCATGCACCACCGTGCCTGGGTAATTTTTTAATTTATTGTAGAGATGAGGTCTTGCTAAGTTATCCAGGCTGGTCTCAAACCCCTGGACTCAGGCACTCCTCTCACCTCGCCTCCCAAAATGGCGTGTGAATGTGTGGGTGATGAATGAGGGATGACTTACGGGAGGCACAGAAAGACATATCACGCAGCTGTTGAAGTTAAGGTTTTGTCAACAAAAAGAAAAACAGCCTGTCATCCCGCGCCTGGGGAGGCCGAGGTGAGTGGATGGCCTGAGCCCGCGGGTTCGAGACCCGCCTGGGCAACTTGGCGAGACCTCATCTCTACAATAAATCAAAAATCAGCCGGGCGTGGTAGCACGCGCCTGTCGTTCCAGCTACTCGGAAGGCTGAGGCGGGAGGATCGCCGGAGCCCAGCGGGTCGAGGCTGCGGTGGCCAGGAGCGGCCACTGCACTCCAGTCTGGGCGACGGAGTGAGACTCCAACACACACCAAAAAAAAGAAAAACAGCAAAGAAACCAAGCACTTTGTCTCCCACCAATTGGGTTCTTCTTGCCTCCCTAGGGAGTAGCCCTAGGCAAAGACCATCAGTTGTCTCCCAAGATTCAATCTGGTTCACGGGGAAACTTAGAGAT
>CAUYQG010264342.1:0-14412 GCA_963574415.1 Tarsius wallacei
CCTGTAGTTCCAGCTACTTGGAAGGCTGAGGCGGAAGGATCGCCGGAGCCCAGCAGGTCGAGGCTGCGGTGGCCGGGAGCGGCCACTGCACTCCAGTCTGGGCGACAGAGTGAGACTCTGACTCAAAAAAAAAAAAAAAAAGTATTTTATTCTTAATAAAGCTGATGGTGTTTTCTATTAAAAAATACATTGGATTCTCATTCTTTTTCTTCTTTGTATTTTCCATTTCTTTATCTCTCTGTGCTGCACTCTGTTTTATTACCTTATACAAGGGGAACCCCCAAAACCCTAAAATATATTCATTAAAAATTGTGTGTTTATTCTTACATTTACTCTTCAGTCACCTTCAAAATATTCTCCATTTGATGCAATACACCATTGAGATGCTTTTTCCACTACTCAAAACAGTTTTTGAACTCATCGATTTTTATGCCTTTTGGTTTAGGATTGTTTGTTTCATCTCTTTCTGTTTGTTTGTTTCACCTCTTCCACATGGGAAAAACATTTTCTTGGAGGACTTTTTTTATCCGGGGAAACAAAAAATCTCTCGGGGCGAGTTCGCGTGAATAGGGAGGGTGAGGGGATCATACTGTTTTTGGTCAAGAACTGTTAAACACTCAACGTGGTGTGGGTAGGTGCATTTTCATGGTGCAAGAACCAGTCACCCGTTTGCCACAAAAAAATTCATTGAAGCTGCATGCAGCCTATCTGCATTACACTAGCTGGTATGCTGATGCCGTTGGGCTCCTAAAACACTAAGAGATGGAAGTCTGTATTACAAAAGACCTGTCCTCCAAAAGATAATTCTATTTTGGGGGGGTACCCCCTCATATTCCAGTTCATCATTTCTCTTCGATTAGATATGCCTAATTGTTTGTTTGCCTTTTCTACTGTATTTTTAATTTTAATGACCATATTTTTTTATGTGCAGAAGTGATGTCTGATTCCCTTTAAAATCTGCTTGCTTTTTGCTGAGCATGAAGTGTGTACCTGTAGTCCCAGCTACTGGAGGCTGAGGCAGGAGAATAATGAGTACAGAGCTCAAGGCTGTAGTGCCCCAGGATGGTGCCTGTGAATAGCTACTAGACTCTACTCTGGGCAATTATATTAATAGTAAGGTCTTGTCTCAAAACAAAAGCATGGAACACCCGTTTGCTTTTTTAAAATAAAGTATTGGCTTGTTGTTGTTGTTGTTTTAACTGAATCATTTTTAAAATATTTAAAGTGTCTATCAAAAATTTCAATTTTGTGAACCTTTGGGTATCTAATTTTACTGTTTGGGACTGTTGATTTTTGCTCCTAGTGGATTGTTTCACTAAAAGTTCTGTAATTTTGGATTATGAGTCTTTCTCTAGTACAGTTTTATATGTAGGAACTCTGTACCCCATAGGTTTAGTACATGATCCCCTAAAGAAGTTTCATGTTAGTTTCTACCAGTTGCCCCAATAGCCAGGGACATATTCTCATGTTAAATTTTGAGCTTGTGTATTCCCAGATCCTGTGAGCAGGGTAATGTTGTGCTGCAAACATGTGCAGTCTAGTTAGGAATTCTCTAGGAAGAATCCTCACCCACACTCTGCAATCTAGATGGAGAAACATAAGCATCCTGGTGATCTCCCTGTGCTGGAGAGATTTTTATTTTTATTTTTTTCTTATTTACTTTTTTGATGAAAATATATAGCTCTTCAAGAATCTTAGTCTTATGGAAGAAGGGGGTCTCATTCCATCCTCTCCAAATTTGGTAGGCTCTTTTCTGATCTCCTAAGCCCCCAGGTTACCAAGACTGACAACCTCTCTTTGGGTAGTTATAGAGTGAGCTGGTGTTCTTACATCTGTTCAGTTTTCCCCTTTCAGAGGGTGGGGTGCAGAGGGTGTCTGAACATTTTCTTACTTTCTTACCAGCATAAAGCTTACAATATTTCACCAAGCACTGCTATATGCTTTATAATCTGTGTGTAGGGGTCAAGGGAATGGGGGGCGGGGCTTCAGATGACCCATTCTGTCATACAGGATGCCTTCGTGTTCTCAAGCATATATTTTTTTACCATGTTTTCAAATTTAATTTTTGAACAGGCAATGTGTTTATATGATATCGATAGGCATACATTGTGACATCTCATGCACATGCTTTCCCCATCTATTCTATTTCCCCCTTTACCCTTTGTCATATATACATATTTTTACAGTCTGTGAGACTTTTGGTCTGGATTTGAATTCACGCCTATTTTATAATATGCACGTGTTCACTGCACAGCCTGTTGGTTTATGAAATGTTGGAGGATGGGATTATCTGGCAAGAGTAATGCCCTGACAAATATGTTAAAAGGATCAATGAAATTTTAATGGACCAAAGAGAACCACTATATGTTTCATGTGATTTTTGTGCATGATTGTACTAAGTTAAATGCCTTTTACTGAGCATTTTAACCCAGAAATATTTGTTGAGTATGCTAGGAAGTGGGGATACAAAACTGAATAAGAAATTGGGTTTAGCATGATACATTTTGCTAGGGGCACATATACAGGCTATGGGGCACAGAAGAAGCAATGGCAGTGGGTGAAGTGGGAAGAACAGGGCGGGAGACATTGACCCCGCTGGTCAAAATGAGTCTTGTATTGCTAGTAATAAAGAAAAAGAAGATGATAAAATGACAAGATTACATGATTGCTTTATCCTTAAGATGGCACTGTAAACTCACAATCCCTCTGTAGAAAAAAAGAATGTATAAAATAACTATAATTTATCCAAAATTTCACTGAAACCTTGTACGCGAGAATGGATCTTGTGTGTCAGGGATTGTTCTAAGTGCTTGTATGTATTATTCTCATTTGATCATCACAGCAACCTTAAGAAATAGGGACAAGTATATGTCTCATTTTGCAGACTAGGAAAAGTAGTCAGAGAGGGCATAAGTGATTTGCCCTCAGTCACATATCATATAAGTGGCAGAACCAGGATTTAAACCGAGACAGCCTGAATCCAGAAACTGTGCCTGTAATCATTGTACTGTATTACCTCTTTATAGTGATCCATTAGTTAGGAAAATTCAGGGTTTTCTTTTTTCCTGTTCCGGTTAAATCACACAGAGAAATGTGTCCCCTGCACAGAAAAGAGAAGTCAAAGAGCCCAGGTCTTAGCCCTTAGTGAGAGAAGTCATGGTGTAATCTAGGACATTGTGTTAGTGGGTCCTTAATGGCTTTCACTGCTCTCCTCAGCCTCCTGGAAAACTGTCCCTGTCCTCCCAGCTCAGACGCCCCTCCAAGGCTCTCTCATAGCCCTGGGAATATGACCACTTGGCACTTAGCATCTGAACTGTGTTGACTGGTTTCTATCTCTGTTTTCCTCATAATGTGAGCAACTTTGTAACCTTCATGCAGGGTAAAATGCCCAGAGCATAGATTTCTTAAGGAATCTTTATTGAATCTTTTCTTCTATGTTAAGCCAGACCCTGCACCAGAGACACGATTTATTCAGTATTCGCTCCTCCACTCCCTTCTATACACAATCTCCACCACAGATAGAAAATTATAGTAGAGAAGGCAATATGTATGAGAAAGCAATTTCTATTTGAAGCATTTATGTGTTTAGGTGCTGCTGAGAATTGGAATAAATGCAAACACTGGACTTAAATGGTTAAGCAGTTCCTATTAGCTAGTCTTCCTTCCCCTCGGGCATTTGTAAGCCTATGAACGCTATACTGTGCTTACTCTTCTTTCATATTTTCATCCAGTTAAACTGAATGCCAAGGGCAACCTGGAAAGAACAGAGAAGTATCAAACAATTGAATCCTGCAAAAGGAGCATAAATGAGAAAAGGTGAATTAATTAGTTACTTTCCACCTCTGTTTTTCTCTTATTTGAACTTCAGGTTGTTTCTTAGCAACAGCTGGTAATAATTACCTCCTTCTTTTCTGTCCTAAGTCAAAACCAAATGCCCCAAACCCTATTTTTAAAAAAAATCAACTCCCAAAGCTCGTGTCCCAAGTCATATTACTGATTTAGCAACCTTCAGAGTAATTTTGGTAGACAATAAATCCTCTTGAAAGAGGAAAATTTGGAATCTTTGCCTAGAGTTTAAATTGACATTGGGGATAGAACTGGTAGGAGAACTGGCAAGTTCAAACCCAGGCCCTAAACTAGCTGCTGACCTTGGACAGAATTAGTTTCCCTATTTATAAAATGAAAATATCTCTAGGATCTACTTCATGGACTGTTGTCAGAATTAAACAAGCAAATTCATATGAAGCTCTTTGAGCAATTTGAGAATAGTATTCAACAAATGTTAGCTATGATTATTACTATGGATTTATGTCGCCAACAAGGAGGCCAGTGAATTACTTTCTTCATTTGTCACCTATTATAAAACCCCTTATTATGTACCAGATACTGTGTGGGTCCTGGAGACACAACCTTCCTTCCTTTATTCAGCAAATATAAGTATAGCTCTGGATAGGAATGATGCTTTGAGGGAATCAAAATGCCTAGTACACAGCTGAATTGGTCAACATCTTCCTTTCCCAAAGTTTCATCTCTGTCTAGGGATTTCTTCCACCAGAGGTAATCATCATGAATGGAAAGGATTTGATTTACAATATTTTGTTTTATTATAAAATTTTATTTCAACCACTCCATAAACCTCAGGTTTCTATTTATTTTGTATAGTTGAGTATTTTTTGTTTTTTGACTAATGTGGCATTGAGAGAGGTATGATGCTCTTAACAGATTAGTTTATGGGTCTGGACACTCTTGAGTTGGAAAACCTTCCAACACCATGAGAACAACGAACTTTTGGCCACAAAAGCAGTTAAAAGGTATAGGTTTAGGCTGGGTGTGGTGGCCTCACGCCTATAATCCTAGCACTTTGGGAGGCCGAAGTAAGAGGACTGTCTGAGTTCACAGGTTCGAGATCAGCCTGGGCAACTTGATGAGACCTCATCTCTACAATCAATCAAAAAATTAGCTGGGCATGGTGGTGCATGCCTATAGTTCCAGCTACTTGGAAAGCTGAAACAGAAGGATCGCCTGAGTCCAGCTGGTTGAGGCTGCGGTAGCTGTGAGCGTGCCATTGCACTCCAGCCTGAGCAACAGAGTGAGACTCCAACTAAAAAAAAAAAAAAAAAGTACATGAGGTATAGGTTTTAGGGTCAGAGAGATCTGACTCTTACATTTCTCACTTACCAGCTACAGAATCTTGAGAATTTCTTCACTCTTTTGAAATTCAGTTTCCTTATCTGTGAAAGGGCTAATATTTTCATCTCAGAAGATGTTGGAAAGATTAACGTCATTCATTCACTCATTCAACAAGTATCTTTTTGTTGAGCACCTACTATATACCAGCCATTTTCTGGGTACTAAGAATACAAAACAACAACAACAACATCTTGTCCTCACAAAGTTTGCATTCTAATGAGATTAAATTTGGGGGGAAATTGAGATTCTTTATGTGAAATAAAGCACTCTATAAAAATTAATTAGTGTATCAAATATATAGTGTTTATGTCACTAATAAAAAGGCTTAAGAATTATTTTGTTGTGGTAGAGATACAACTTAGAAACTGCAGTTATATAGTGAAGATACTCTGATAAAGACAAACAATGTAGAAATTAATTAATTGCTAGTGAAAAGATTTTCAAATTATTTTTATTAGATAATTTTATAACTTTATAACAGCGATTTGGGTACATAAACATATATGTACAATTTTCTAAACAAGTCAATAAAGGGCAGTTTAGTATATCTGCTTGGATTCATATTACTCAAAACTTTGCCAAAAACATTTATTATAAAAATCAGTAAAATTGATTAGCAAGTTTATAAAAATTGCTGGATGTGTGTACATAAACATTTTCAAGCTTGCTTTACAAAAAAAGAGTGCAATTTCTATCCATGTGCTCATAGTGACTTTCAAAGGTAGTTCAAAAGAGGAAAAAAGAAGGTAGCATTGCCTTGTAATACAGCATTAATTAATACTGACTTACCCTGGAACATTCACGAAAGATCCTTTGTTATCACAAATGGTGAAAATATTAAAAATGAATACTCCATTTCTATGAATCCAACATAGAAAACAAAACTTTATTTTCCCAAACTTGTTACCATGAAAAACTGCATTTATCTGCAGATATTATTGACATTCCATATTATTTACTTTAAAAATATTTATACTTGAAATTCAAAAGGAAACCCACAAGACCTATTCTCCTCCCAATACATTCACTGAATGCAGATTTAAATAAGCACATCTTATTTTGATTGTGCCCTTTGTTTGAGTACTTTAAAATGACCATAATATGGTACATTTGTACTTTTAACTGGTACCAAAATTAAGATGAATGATCAATGCAAAACCAGCAGCCTGTACTTCTAGTAACAGTTGTCATATGCAAAAAGAAAAAAAAAAAAAGCCCTGAGTCAGTATTTTTTGCAAAAGTAATGAAGGAGGGTGCTTTAAAGTCATTTTTATAACTTATGAAATGATTAAGACTGTCCAGTATCCATTTGTTTTGTTTTAATTTTGATTGAAGAGAGGTATGGCTTTTGTTTAGTCAATCCAATTCATATCACTTCTTAATAGTCAATCTCATTTAAGACCTCAGAATATCCTGATGACTGTTGAGTTGTATCTTCCATTTCTGTGAGAAAAGACAAATACAAAATAACAGTTTTTTTTATTTTTATTATATAAAAATATTTAATTTGTACTTATAGTTTGTCACTGTATTGTGAAATCAATTTTCAATCAGGCTCATATGATTAAGAAAAATATTATTACCTGCACAGGGCCCTGCCTGAAATTTAACATCATCAATGGCAATATCACCTCTTACTGATACTCCTCGAATGGCTTCAAAAATTATCTGAAAAATAACAAAGTTTGAATTTAGAAATAGAGACATCCTGATAAAACAATGCTGGTCTGGGTAGATCCAGGCTTTGAGTCTGGAATCTTAGATTGCTCTTGGGTCCCCCTTCAAAAAACTATAAATTCAAATTTAGGTAACAAAGAGAATATTTATTTAGGATTTAAAGAAGCACAATAAATTACTGGAGCCTTGAATATTCAGTTCCCTCTCTTCTGACATCTTTTTAGGTAATTTCCCAGAAATGTTTACCTAGAAGTGCTTCCTGGTGGTGACCTGGCTTCTCCCACTGAGAACACTACCCCCAGTATATTCCAGTACTCACTAGGAAAGTGAGGGGTCCAGAAGCTTAAATTTCCTTAGGCCCTCCATAAATCTACCTTTGATAATGGTATTAGGTGGAAAAACAATATGGTTGATGATATCCATATATAAGCAGAAAAATATATAATTAAATTTACCAATGATAGTGGTTCACTTCTGTTAAATACCATAACATCAAAGACACAGCCCAAAGACAAGAGGGAATCAATTTCACAACTTTAGATTCTAATAAGAAAATAACTGATCAAATATTCTAGTTCTAGGAAAAATAGATTACCAGTTCTGAGGCTACCCTAATAATGATTAATAAACTACTGAATACTCCAGGGAGACTAATGGAAATTGTCTAGAAGATACATTTGCTCTACTTATTTTATAAGCCAGTGACTCCTCATTGGACTAGTTTATGATTTAAAATAAATAAAAAAGAAAGCCTCTAAGCTAATTTCATTTAAACTGCCCTAAAATTAAATTAAAGAATATAAGTTGAATACTTAATAAGCTCATGAAATTATCTTGAAATTAGTGATCCAAAGAAGTTTTAATGACAGACATGTGGCAAAATGCTGTTAATAAAAACTCTAAGAACACAATTTGTGATGGTTAATTTTCAGTGTCAACTTGACTGGGTTAAGGGATACCCAGATAGCTGATAAAACATTATTTCTGGGTGTGTCTGTGAGACTGTTTCTGGAAGTGATTGATATTTGAATCAGTGACTGAGTGAGGATGATTTGTCCTCACCCAGGGTTGATGGGCACCATTCAATTGGTTGAGGACCCAGAAAACAAAAAAGCAGAGGAAAGGCAAATTTGTTTTCTCTTCTGGAACTGGTACATCCATCTTCTTCTGTTCTGGGACGTCAGAACTCCAGGTTTTGCAGCCTTCAGACTCCAGGACTTGTACCAGTAGCACCTCAGGTTCTCAGGCCTTTGGGCACACACTGACAGTTACACCATTGGCTCCTCTAGTTCTCAGGCTTTGGGACTTGGACTGAATTACACTACTGGCTTCCCTGGTTCTCCAGCTTGCATTTGGCACATCATGGAACTTCTCAGCCTTCATAATCATGTGAGCCAATTTCCAGAACAAATCCCCTCTCATCTCTATTTCTTTCTCTCTCTCTCTCTTTTTCTCTCTCCCCTATTGGTTCTGTTTCTCTGAAGACCCCTGACTAATGCACAACCCTAAATAAGAGTCCAATAAATGGCAAGAAGAAGAAAAAAATGTGCAAAAAATAACATCTAGATAGGAGGATATCTGAGGGTGGCTAACAAATATTTTAGTTTTCTGAATAACAATAAAATCTGGGTTTTGTTTTTGTTTTTGTTTTAACTCCAAGTCTGTAGTGTAAACTATAATAGACAAATTACCGGATGGAATTATATTTTGTGATTTGGTCAAACACTTGATTTCATACAATCTTCTCCTCTGAATATCCTTAATACTGTAGTGATTACCATTTTATAGCACCACAATTTCCTTCTTGAATTAAAGATATGTAGTAGCATTTCTTCTTACTTAACATTGACAACAAGGTTCATCTGACTTATCTTTTTACTTTAGGACTAACCAAATATGTCAAAACCTAGTAGCTGTTGAACTAGCTGTTGAACAAATACAACTAGCTATTGAACGATACTTGCTTATTTAGAGAATAAACACAACAAATGTAGAATTAAATAAGATATGTCTTTGGTTACCAAACTATGTGCTGAGGCACCCCAGTGTGTCCAAGTACACTCACTGGGGTGCAATGGGATAGTGTGAAATTTCAAGGGAGGCTGGGCTCAGTGGCTCAGCCTGTAATTCCAGCACTTTGGGAGACCGAGGTAAGTTGACTGCCTGAGTCCGCAGGTTCAAGACCAGCACAGGCAACTTGGCGAGACCTTGTTTCTACAATAAGTAAAAAATTAGCCGGGCATGGTAGCGTGTGCCTATACTTCCAGTTACTTGGAAGGGTGAGGTGGAAGGATCAACGGAGTCCAGCAGGTCGACACTGGGGTGGCCATGAGTGTGCCACTGCACTCCAGCCTGGGCGACAGAGTGAGACTTCAACTCAAAAAAAAAAAAAAGAAAAGAAATTTCAAGGGAAGCACAGCAATAGTTAACATCTAGCATACACTGTGTGAACTACTAGTTCAAGGTCATTCAAGCCTTTAATATTACATTGACTTATATTCCTTTTGATAAAGTCATGTCTTCACAGACCTGGGTTTTTGGTAGCTGTTGTAATTAAGAGTAAGCACTAGCCGGGCATGGTGACGCATGTCTGTATTCCCAGCACTTTGGGAGGCCAAGGTGGAAGGATTGCTTGAACCCAGGAGTTCAAGACTAGTCTAAGGCAACAAAACGGGACTTCGTCTTTACAAAAAATTAAAAAATGAGTCAGGCATGGTGGTGTGCGCCTGTAGTTCTGACTCCCAACTACTTAGTGAGATTTTGACTCAAAAAAAAAAAAAAGACTTCCCTAAAGCAAGCACTATGTAGAAAGCAATGCAGAATACTAAATAAGGATGGTATGCCTAATCTGATTCCAGGGTTTGATAAGTTGTGTAGTACCCAACAGGCATACACATTCTATTAGTAAATAATCTTGGTTCAGAATTAGATAAAATATAATTTTTCTTTCAATTTAAGTATTTTTTTTCAAATGGCTACTAAGTTGTTAGGACTTGAATACTTATTAAGTAGTTTTGAACCCAAGTACTTAGTAAATGGCACTGTTGGGTATTTCTTTGGGTCCCAGGAACACCAGGAAAAAATTACTGAGACTAAGAGCAGCACAGAAGAGAAAATTTGGAAACCTGGGTCTTATCTGAGTATGCAGCACATAGGAATTGAAATCCTAGTAAATGTTAGAAAGTAAATTAACAATATGACTGATGTAAACATTTCAGTAAGCTAAGAAGTTGTCTAATTCTTTCGATGGCATCAAAATCTAAGAAACCAAGGAGGAAAATTCTTGAAAGCAGAGGAGGAGGAATAATCAGAAAATCCAAAGGAAAGATAATGATTTTGTGCTTTTTGATCAGTAATGAGTCATTTTCTGCTTAGCACTTTAATAAATCCCTTAGGAAGAGGCATGATTGAAAATTTTCTATTTGATGCATTTCTCCTTTCCACAAGGATAATCTGAGGAGTGGAATGTCTTCAGGAGGCTACCCACATGTTTTCTCCATATGATCAGTCTCAAATGGCAGCAGTACTACCATACGCTAAGAAATATCTAGGCCGGGCTCAGTGGCTCAGCCTGTAATCCCGGCACTTTGGGAGGCCGAGGCGAGTGGATTGCCTGAGCCCGCGGGTTCGAGACCTGCCCCGGCAACTTGGCTAGGTCTTGTTTCTACAATAAATTAAAAAATGAGTGGGGCATGGTAGCGCATGCCTATAATTTCGGCTACTTGGAAGGCTGAGGCAGAAGGATCGCTGGAGCCCAGCAGGTCGACACTGGGGTGGCAATGAGTGTGCCACTGCACTCCAACCTGAGCAACAGTGTGAGACTCCCAACTCAAAAAAAAAAAGAACTATCTATACCTCACTATCCCCACTGGTGAAGTACACATTGACCTCCCTAACTCTGTTCTCTTCCTTGAACTCCAGACTCATATCCTACTGATTCCTTGACATACCCATTTGGATTTCGAATGGACAGTAAAAACCTAACATGTTACCCCAAAAGCTTATTAGCTTCCTTCCTGCACGCACTACCCTCACTCTTGCAGATCTACTCTGTCTAAAGTCTTTCGCATCTCAATAAATGGCATTTCAATTCATTCTAGCAATTGATTAGGCCAAAAGCTTTGAAAACATATCGACTCCTCTCTTTCCCTGAAACATTCCACGTTCTATCCATAAAAAGTTCTGTGGGCTTCTGATGACATCTCCTCATCTCTGCTACCCAGCCCAAGCCACCACTCCTCTTGCCAGGATTACAGCAGCAGCCCCCAAAGTCTCCTTGCCCCACTACAGTATGCTTTCCACGTACTAGCTGGAGTGATCATTTAAAATATAAATCAGATCATATCACCCTAAAGCTGCATCATGGCTTCTGACCGTTTGTAGAATAAATTTCAAACTCTTTACCATGCCTTCCAGAACCTTTCATAATTAAACCAATACTTCTTTGACCTCATCACCTGATCAGCTTGTCTTCTCTTTTGTTCTTTCTCTCCCTCCCTGTCCTCCTTTCCTCCTTCTTCCTTCTCTTCTTAAAATAATATTATTTTTAATTGATAAATCATAATTATATACTTTTATGGGGTACAATGTGATGTTTTGATATGTACACACAACATGAATGAGTAAAACAAGCCAATTGACGTATCTACCACCTTACTTAGTTATCACTTTTTGTGTGAGACATGAAATTCACTCTCTTAGTTACTTTTATTTATTTATTTTTATTTATTTATTGTTTGAGTCGAGGTCTCACTCTGTTGCCCTGGACGGATTGCAGTGGCATGATCATGGCTCACCACAGCCTCAACCTCCTGGGCCCAGATGATCCTTCTGCCTCAGCCTCCTAAGAAGCTGGGACTATAGGTACACACCTCCTAAGTAGCTGGGACTATAGGTGTGCACCACATTACCAAGCTAATTTTTTTTTTTTTTTTAGTTGGAGTCTCACTCTGTCACCCAGACTGGAGTGCAGTGGCCGTGCCCGGTCACTGCAGCCTTGACCTGCTGGGCTCCGGCAATCCTTCCGCCTCAGCCTTCCAAGTAGCTGGAACTACAGGCATGCGCTACCACACCCAGCTAATTTTTTTTTTTTTAATTTATTGTAGAGATGAGGTCTCGCCAAGTTGCCCAGGCGGGTCTCGAACCCGCAGGCTCAGACAATCCACTCACCTCGGCCTCCCAAAGCACGGGATTACAGGCTGAACCACCGAGCTCGGCGGCTAATTTTTTTAAGAGACGAGGTCTTGCTATGTTGCCCAGGCTGGTCTCAAACTCCTGAGTGCAAGCAGTCCTCCCGCCTCAGCCTATCAAACTGCTGGGATTATAGGTGTGAGCCACTGCACCTGGCCTCTCTTATTTTGAAATATGCAATATATGATTATTGACTATAGTCACCCCACTGTTCAATAGATCTCAAAACTTATTTCTCCTGTCTATCTGAAACATTGTAGACTTTGACCAACACCTTCCTATTCCTTCCTCACACTTCCTCACCAGCCTCTGGTAACTAACATTCTACTCTCTACTTCAACTTGACTTTTTCTTCTTCATAGCACTTATTATCACCTGATGTTAACATTATATATTTTTGGTTTACATTTTCTAACCCTCTGCCACTAGACTATACACACCAAATAAGTAAGAACTTTATATATTATATTCTTTGCAGTAGCCTCAGCATGTAGAATAGTAAGTGGTCAGTAAACATTTATTAAAATGAGGTAGTTTGGTCTCAGATGGCAGGAGCTCAGTCCAGATGCCTGACGTAGCTATTGAGAATACCAGTTCTGTCATGGTGATGTGAATTAGAGACCAGGGACATTTGGGAGAGAGTATATTTTTAGAAACAGTAATAATACTTTTTTTTTTTTGAATTGGAGTCTCACTCTGTTGCCCAGGCTGGAGGGCAGTGGCATGCTCATGGCCACTGAAGCCTCGGCCTACTGGGCTCAGGCAATCTTTCCACCTCAGCCTTCTAAGTAGCTGGAATTACAGGCCTGTGCCACCATAACTGGCTAATTTTTGATTTATTGTAGAGACAAGGTCTCGCCAAGTTGCCCAGGCTAGTCTTGAATCCCTGGGCTTAGGCAATCCTTTGGCCTCTGCCTTTAGAAACCTAACTAACTCAAATTAATTACTTGCAAGTTACTAACTCAGAGGAGAACAAACCTTAGGCTTTACCACCCAGAAACTGCCAATAAATTTCACAATCAGAAGATTTTCACCTGAATATTCTACATAAAAAGGCTATATAACTCTAAAAAAATTTTTTAAGTGCTGGGATTACAGGCATGAACCACCTCACCTGGCTAGAAAGAGTAATAATATCTTTTTATGTTTTGCTATTTTAGAGTTTACAAAACTTTTTCACATGCATAATCTCATTTGACCCTTACTTTAACGCTGGTGATATTGGCAAGACCAGGACATTATTAGGAATCAATTTTTACTCAATTTTGAAAATGTATAAACAATCTCAGAGAGTGAAAGAGCTCCAAAATCACCCAGTACTTGTGACCTCCTCCAGGGAATGAAGACATTTTGGAACTTCCATGGTGGGAGGCAGTGTAGAATAGTGGCTTAGAGATAAAAACTTTGAAACTAGGCAGATCTGGTTCTCACTCATCCACTCACCAGCTAGACACTGGAGCTATCAGATCAATCAAAATAACTTATATGCGGCTTTTAGCACAGTAAGGTCTGGCACATAGAAGATGGTCAATCCGTGTACACGAGTGTGTCTGTGTTTTATTAGATACTAGGATGTTTTAGAGCAACTACTTCAAGCTAGTCTTACTGTAATTGTTTGGGATTCCTGAGGGAATCACTAAGTACAGAAAAGATTTATATCTGCCCCTTTCTAGTCCAAGGGGGGAAGCTGGAGTCTTCTAGCCTGTGAGCTGAAAATTTCTAATGCTATTCTGCCCCCTTTGAACTTGAATACTCCAAGATGCCATCCTAGATGACTCACTACTCTGTACTCAACAAGCATTTCAGATCACCACTACCTAGCAAGTCTAGTATGTTGCAAGGCCATGTGCCTGATCCCCAGAGCATGGATGCTGAGAAGTCACGTGTTCCCCAAAACTGAAATCTTAGCGCACTTGTGTATCAGAATCAGTTGGGAGTTTTAAACAAAATTAATGCTCAGGTGCAGCCCTCATTTAGCTTAGCACAGCGATTCTCTATCCTTAGCATGCATCAGAATTACCTAGAGGGGTTATTAAAACAGATTTCTAGGGCCCCGGAAACCCCTAGAGCTTCTGATTCAGTAGTTCTAAAGTGGAGCCTGGGAATGTACATTTCAGGTGAATTTGCATTTTCTTTTTTTTTTTTTTTGAGTTGGAGTCTCACTCTGTGGCCCAGACTGGAGTGCAGTGGCCGCTCCCGGCCACCGCAGCCTCGACCTGCTGGGCTCCGGCGATCCTTCCGCCTCAGCCTTCTGAGTAGCTGGAACTACAGGCGCGCGCTACCACACCCAGCTAATTTTTAAAAAATTTATTGTAGAGATGCGGTCTCGACAAGTTGCCCAGGCAGGTCTCGAAC
>CAUYQG010264348.1:0-10110 GCA_963574415.1 Tarsius wallacei
CGCGGCTCGTTGGGCTCATCCAGCCCCCCCCCGGCCCCCCCCCCCTCCCCGGCTCCCCGGGCGCCCCGCTAGTTACATGGACACAACACACCTCTCTGCAGCTAAAATATAACAAGTAGAGAAATAAATTATAGGACATGACTTCAGAAAGACAGAAAGGAGTCAGATCAAGTATGGGTTACTACCTCAATCCTTAATGAGTGTGAATAAATAATACTACTTGATTTTAAATGATAGAAAAACAAATAAAACTTTTTAAAATGTAAGTTAAGGCCAGGTGCAGTATGGCTCATGCCTGTAACCTATCACTTTGTGAGGCTGAGGTGGGAGAATCACTTGAGGCCAGGAGTTTGAGACCAGCCTGGGCAACACAGTGAGACCTCCTTGTCTCTTAAAAAAAAAAAAAAAATGCATGGTGGTGTGTGCCTGTAGTCCTGAGGTGGGAGGATAGCTTGAGCCCAGGAGTTCAAGTTTACAGTGAGCTATGATCACACCACTGAACTCCAGCCTGGATGACAGAGTAAGACCCTATCTCTAAAAAAAAAAAAAGTGTGTGTGTTGTTTGTGTATGTTAAAATGTTAAGCTATGTTTGTTGAATGTAGTAAATCTTTCATTATTCATCAAAAGAATTATGTACTTTTTTTTTTTACTGGAATATCAGTATCTTTCTGCCCTGAATAAAATATTGAACAAGTATTTGAAGGAATCTCTGTTTAGATTTTGCTTTCTATATTCCTACTGTCACTATGGAATAAGAAACACTTCTGGCTACAGAACTCATCTCTGCCCACCAGAACCTCTGATATGCTATTACACTTGGTAAGAGAAAGTTGCCTTCTCTAGGATTCAATCTCTGTACAAGGGCATAAGCTTAGCAGACAAAGCACAAGATTCCAGTCCCTCCTCACCCACTTGGTCCATCTTTCTGCACAACCATTTAAGATGGTGTACTAAGCATCTCCTCAAAAATCTTAGTCTAATAATTAACTCCTTTCTGCTGTAACTTCAAGTTTTCCCTCATAGATAAAGGACATATATGTCAGAAACTATCCAAAGTTATGCCTTTCCCCTTAAGAAATGCTGAGCATTACTGTACTATATATCTACCATTATGTGTTGCCAAAATCTCGACAGAATGCTAAGGCTTTGAATGTTTTGTTAACTTAAAATAATCTAAGTTTTAATAGTTCAAAAGCTCTCATCCCTTCATTAGAAGCCACTTACCTTTATTTGGGTAGCTTTAAAACCATGTATACACCTAGTTATTTGTAATCCACACCCTACTTCCTATGGGTGTAAGATAAATTACAGTTTGAGAATGAATTTTTGGATCGTCTATAACTCCAACTACCATATATCTGAATTCTGGCATTACAACTAATTATCCTGCCAAAAATAATGATGCAAAAACTGGCAGAGATGCTGATTTGTCTGTCAAGAAAATCTTTTAAAGATAATATAACATTTTAAAATTTCCTAGTCAGCACTTAAAACTTTCAAATGTTTCCAAGCAGAATGGGTTCTTTAACATGGACTATAATTTAGCAACAGCAAATGGCCAATTTTTTATTACACCTTCACAATTGGTAAGCTAAAAAAACAACTAAGACTAAATTTAATAGTCTAATAAGATATAAAAATTCACATGTAGGATGTACTCTCTTACTTAGAATATTTTAATTAATTTTAATACAACTTATTTTAATAACACACTGATAGATTGTGATAGTTATACAAATTGTTTGCCTCCTCTTCCCCTCTGCAGTCTAAAAAATTCACAAATTATAGAAGCATGTAACAATTTTCAGCAGATTAAACACTTTGGCTTTGGTCGTGTTTTAAGACTACCTGAAGTAACACCATAGCACAGAAAGAATTTAGGCTTGAAAAATAAGCTATAGCTTCTCAGATAAAAATCACAGCTCATTTGCTTTGAACAAAGTACTTTACCCAGCTCTTCTTCAGCCATTTGTACAACAAAATTGACCCTTCTCATGCATCACTGATTTGGTCATCTCATATTCCACAGATAAGCAGGGAATCCTCAATTACAAACTGCTTTTTACTTTTAATAGTAAAAGTAGTCCAATTTTGGAAGAATTAAATATTACCCATAATCCCACTACTCTAAAAACAAATAGCTTTTTATTTTTAAATAACCAATTACTTTATATAAAAGGCCATTTGTACAAAAAGCAGATACTGTAAGGGGAAGATTTTTTTAAAAAACACTGACAGCTACTCAGGAGGCTGAGGCAGGAGGATTGAACAAAGTGCTTTACGCAGCTTAGAACCAGGACTTGAGCCTAGGATTTCGAGGCCAGTCTGGGCAACAGAGAAAGACATCACCTATTAAAAAAAAAAATTTTCACTAACCTTAATAGCCAAAAAAGAAGAAGTCACATTTAAATCAAATGTAAATTGTAAAACTGGTTCAGATCTTAAATGAAAAAATAAAAATATAGTAAAATTCTAGAATATGAGTGACTTGCTTTAGCAGGGATTTAATCATATTTTGGAACAAATCATGAGCTGCAATGTTAAGAGTTTTAACAATATTCAACTCTATCAAAACCTTTCAGATAATTTACAAATGAAATGAAGTGTTGTCTTCCTATCATAGCATTTTGCTTCAAAATAATCTTGGGGAGGGGGCTGTGAGAGCATGGAGGAGTAAGACTAGCCATGTGTTGATAACTGCTGAAGCTGTGTGATGGGTATATGAGAATTCATTATAATATTTCTCCACTTTAGTTTATATTTTAAAATTTCCAGAATGAAAAGAAAAAAATCACCCAACAAAATCTAAAAATATAGCCAGGCATGGTGGTATACGCTTGTAGTTCCAACTACTCAGGAGGCTGAGGTAGAAGGATCACTTGAGTCCAGGGGTTTGAGATCAGACTGGGCAACATGATGAGAACCCCATCCTTTAAAAAAAAAATTCTAAAAATACACAAGCTGAAACAGAAAAAGCAAGGCTTATCTTTTATATCTGTTTTATCTTATATCTGCTAATTCAAGAATCACCATAGTGAAGTCATTCTATCCAAAATGGACTGACCATATAGTCACTTACATAAACCAGAACCTATCCACTACCAAACAAGGGCCACTGTCCTATGAGAATATGCAAGGGATTCTTTGGTCTACTTGCTGTAGATGTAAGACCTCAGGAAAAAATGAGGAAGAGCTCATTCATTCATTCAACAAGTATTTACTAAGTACTTTTTCTGTGCCAACCGCTGTTCTAAGCACTAGAGTTGCATTAGTAAATAAAACATTAAAATCCCTTTCATGCTTACATTCTCATGGGGGAAAGAGTAGACAGAAAACAAGTATAATAAATAAATTCTGCCAAATTCACACCTGCAATCCCAGCATTTTGGGAGGCTGAGGTGGGCGGACTGCTTGAGTCCAGGGGTTCAAGACCAGCCCAGGCAACATAATAAAACTTCATCACTAAAATACACACACACACACACACACACACACACACACACACACACACACACAATTAGCTGGGCATGGCGGTACACACCTGTAGTCCCAGCTACTCAGGATGCTGAGGTGGAAGGATGACTTGAGCTCAAGAGGTTGAGGCTGCTGTGAACCATGATCATTGTGATCATTCCACTGCACTCTAGCCAGGACGATAGAGTGAGACTCTGACAAAATAAATGCATAAATACATAAATAAATAAAACAGTGTTTTGGAAGATGATAAGTGCTATGGAAAAAATACAGCAAGATAAGAGACTACTGAAGTAGAGGATGTGGCAGTTTTAACTATGGTTATCAAGGAGGCCCGCATTGAGATGACATCTGAGCAAAGACTTAAAGGAGAAAACAAAATGAGACCTGTGGCTATCTAGAGACAGAACATTCCAGACAGAGACAACAGCCAATGTACAGGCCTGAAGCAGGGGTATGCCTCATACAGTCAAGAAATAACAAGAATGCCAGAGTGACTACAGCATAATAATCAAAAAGAAAACAGTAAAAGAGGAGGTTAGAAAGATAATAGGGGAGAGAGGTAAAGCAGGGCTTAACTAAGGATGTGTAGGCCAAGATAAAACATTGGCTTTATGTTGAGTGAAACAGTGCCAAAATGAAGAGCCGTGAGCAAAACTTGAAAATGGGATGTTTGGCCATTTTTGAAAGCTTTAAAAATGTGTTTCTCCTTTAGACTAATAGAAATAATTTGTACTAACACTGCATTTTAGAGTATGCGAAATTGCAGAATAACTGGTTTGGTATCAGATAAACCATAACTAAAATCTAAGATCAAGTACTTAACAGTTGAATGATATTGGACAAGTTATTTAACTTCTCTTGGTCTGTTTTTATGAAATGATAATATATAAAATCATGTGGAGATTAAGTAAATTAAATATAAAGAAACTATCTCAGTGTCTAGAACATGTAAGAAATGTTAGATTCACTGCCTTACAACCCAAGAGTACTTCCCATATTGCCTGTATCCCTGAGAGCTCAAGAGTTTCAGAACACCCAAGAGGAAAAAGAAAGAGTCACACTAGCTTATGTGAGAACAATTTATGGTTTGCAGTTTAATAGCCAAGGCACTTTAATAAGATCTCTATTAACATCACATTAAGGGGGTCACATACACATTTTTAAAATTTGATGCTTTTGTTTTAAAGTAGCTTTGAGGTTAAATTTCCCCAAATAGGTGACTTTCTAGACACAATACAAACATGGCTGATATAAACATATGTCTTCCACTAAAATTTTCAAAAAATCAACAACAACAAAAAAACCAAATCTCAAACTTCAGGTTTATCATTTTACTAGAATTTCCCTGTAAGGAGAGGGGAAAAAATGTAAAATGTTTCTCTTTTTATTTGAAGTAAATATGTATGTATCAATATTGAAAGAAATACTCTAAAATCATTTGACTACATTTTAGTTGTAAATCCTTGGATTTTAAAGAGATGCGGGAATTTCTATGGTAAGTAGCATTTATTTCTTGTTCCTCCTTACTTTGTACCTTAGTTGATTAACCTGGGAGAAAACATAAGGCAGACTGCATGCCAATGAATATTCATGTACTTGCCTTTTCAGGTAATAAATGATACCACCTAAGTAATGTATTTTCTTCCCCTCTTTTTTTTCCAAAATATTTTCTTCCAATTCTATATGTAGCAATTAAATACCAATAGTTTGCCATTCACTTTGTAAACTGGCAAGTACAAACAGAATTCTTGTAGCTCTCCTTAAGTGGAGGCATTGTTACCAAGGGAGGGACAAAGACTGCTTTTTCAAACAATGTTTCACTATAAATTACCAGGTGCCGGTGTGTAATCATAAACCGTCTACCCTAACTGGCCACTTGTCCCCTTTAGTCCAAGGTGGGTAAGGAAATTACTGCCTTGGTGTGGGAGAGAGGGTTTTGGGTTATCATCTAGCATGATGGGACATCATGCCAGCTTTTTATTGCCAGTGCTGGTCCTAAGCAGACAGAATCAGGGTTTTGGAAGATTCCTTTAACAACGTGGGCATCTTCCTATCCGTCATCTTATTTCCCTGAGGAAAACAAAAGATGCCCCAACTCTTTTAAACAGTAAGAGAAGCAATGAGCCATTTAATTAAACATGCTTGCGTTTTCTTTCCTGGCTGGAGTATCTCCCACAAAACAGGATTTTTTTTTTTTGCTCCCTGACAACTGCATTTAGGATAACTTAAACCTTATAACTCCCCATTTGGGGTCCTGGAGTAGCGATAACATGGCCTTGTCATTAACACTTGGTACAGTTCCTTACTTTGCTATCCTGGGAGAGACAAGCTATGCCTTTGCTGAACTCAACAGGAAGGATACCGGGACCTACAGCTTGCAGTGGTCACTGCTTTACCTGCATTTGATCTCGATGAACTCCAAGAACCTTTTCACCATTTTATGGGTGATATGGATCATTTGTCACTGATGATCAGTTCTACAGTAGCAAATCAGTTTTTTCCACTTAGTTTTGCTACATTTACATAATTAGGAGGTATAATTTCTAGTTTGGACACTGATGTTTTAAAAGTACAAGCATTGACCATTGCTAGGCTACTGTGGCCATGGTCTTGGTAAACTATGGTATGGCCATGTTCTGTCCGAACTATGGCTGGGTCATGTTTCCTGGCTTTGGCTCCCTCCCCTACCCTGGGGAGGTGAACCTCCTCTTTCTCTCTCTCTAATTTACTTTCTAAATAAACTTTATTTTCTAATCTAAAAAAAATAAACAAAAGTACAAGCACTTTTAGAAATACCTACTGTCTTTTCCGCAACTGCTCTTATTAACAAACATTTCAAATAATTTGGTGAGAGGAATGAAGCTATTTATCTCAGATAAATTTATCATGCTAATGTTAATCCTATGGGTGCACAGCATGGAGTTGCCACAGTCACTGTTTCCTTTTCATTTTCTTCCAGCACATCTCTATATGACCCCGAAACCAACTCCTTGCTTTGGTGCTAAAGTTCTCCATAAAGTCAGCCACTTTTTCCTCAGAGACAGTGTGATGATAACGTCTACCTGTCCAAAGTTATATAAAGTTCAGCATTATGTGGAAGAGTAGTCTTTATGGTTTTTTTTTTCATCATTCTCTGTCCAGTTACAACAGAAATCAATCACCGTTAATTGGGATCATCTGAAGTATTTGTAGATTTATCCTTTCTCAACTCTCTGGAACTGTTAATACGTTGTTAAACATATCAATCAAAGGGCTGGTATATGTTCTGTTTAAAGGAACAGGTAGAATTTTCAGTGGAGAGGTAGGGTAGACCCAAGTATATAGTACACTTTTTGATCCAATCAACGTTGATTCTATTTTTGATGAAGGCTAAGGTGTTCCAGATATCAAGATAGAGACTGTAGTCCTTTTTTGAGTACAGGGAACTTTATTGATGGTACATGATGAGGTGGGGCTCCCTAGCCCCCACCCCCATTCTTCAGGGGGTCTGACATGGACACTGTGAGGAGGAGAGATTCTCAGTGTGGTCAGGAACTGTGTGTGGCAGGGACTCCCCAGCAGTTGAGGGCTTCTCTCTTCCTCTTGTGCTCTCTCTGGGGCTGGTGGTCCAGGGACTCTTACTCCTTGGAGGCCATGTGGACCATGAAGTCCACCACCCTGTTGCTGTAGCCAAATTCATTGTCATACCAAGAGATGAGATTGACACAGAGGTTGTTGAGGGCAATGCCAGCCCCAGCATCAAAGGTGGAAGAGTGGGTGTCACTGTTAAAGTCAGAAGACACAAACTGGTACTCGGTGTAGACCAGGATGCCCTTGAGGGGGACCTTGGATGCCTGCCTCACTACCTTCTTAATGTCATCATATTTAGCGGGTTTCTCCAGACAGCAGGTCAGATCCATGGCAGACACATTGGTGGTAGGGACACAGAAGGCCATGCCCATGAGCTTTCTGTTCAGCTCAAAAATGACCTTGTCCACAGCCTTGGCAGCACTGGCGGATGCAGGAATGATGTTCTAGAGGGCTCCACAGCTTCACATCACAGCTTCCCAGAGGGGCCATCCACAGTCTTCTGGGTGGCAGTGATGGGGTAGATGGTGGTCATGAGTCCCTCCACAATGCCAAAGTAGTCATGGATGATCTTGGCCAGGAGGGCTAAGCAGCTGGCAGGAGGCATTGCTGGCAATCGTGAGGTTGTTGTAATAATTCTTGTGGTTCACACCCATCACAAACATGGGGGCATCAGCAGAGGGGGTGGAGATGATGACCCTTATGGCTCCCCCCTATAAGTGAGCCCCAACCTTCTCCAAGGTAGTGAAGATCCTGGTGGACTCCACCACATAATCAGCACCAGCATCACCTCATTTGATTTTGGTGGGATCTCACTCCTGGAAGATGGTGATGGGATTTCCATTGATGACAAGCTTTCCCTTCTCAGCCTTGTAACCAAGTACCATGGAACTTGCTGTGGGTGGAGTCATACTGGAACATGTAGACCATGTAGTTGAGGTCAATGAAGGGGTCACTGATGGTGACAATATTCACCATGCCAGAGTTAAAAGCAGCACTGCTGGCCAGGCGCCCAATATGGCCAAATTCACTCTGGCCTTCACCTTCGACATGGTGTCTTGAAGACAAGGCTGGTGCTGCATGAGAGATGTGGCTGTCTGTCGAAAGGGAGATGCAGAGAGCTGAGACTGTAGTCTTAATTTCTTGTATCACATTCATTTTCTCTGGTACTTTGACATAACCATCATAAATTTTTGGTCACTTAGGCAGTTTGAAACAAGTAATTCTGTACACTGTGTGTAATAATAATGTATGTAATTTCTAAAACTACAATATTTGCCAGGTAAAAAACAGAATCATCTGTTCAAGTAGACCGTCTTTGCAAACTTCTGCAATAAATTTCTAGACTTCACTTGAGCAAGAAGCAATGGTTTCCACATATTTAATGTATTTGTGCTCTTTGTATTCTTTTGTGCACTTCATTGACTTTTCCATCTGATCTTCAACTTTGCTTTAGATTTCTCCAAATAACTTATTTCAGTGTCATTTTAGTATCTTTTTGGAGATGCATTCATATATTTTACACTGAGTGCTGTCTCTTCTAATTTGCATACAATCTATGAAATTTTTTAAACTATCAACAAAAAAGAAGTTAACAATCCATACCAGATTTGAGACCAGTATAATCAACATAGGAGGCCTGGGGCTGACCTATTTTGGCCACTCCATCTTCCTGCCAGTTTTAGGTTGATGTAATTGTTTTAATAATTTTTACATGTTTGTGGCTCAGGATTGAATTGGTTCATAAAATTCTAGTTGAACAGAAGTGCCTACACATAGCAAGACATATGCAAAGTTATCTAGGTAACCAAGGACTGACTAGATCCTACTACAGATGGAGCACACGACAGACATTCTTGTCTTTCTCTTCAAAGTGCTGCCCACAGAGTCTAATAAGCCTAAAGTGGTTACATGTTTTAAAAATTAAATGTCAATAATTTCCAAAGGATTCTATAGTGAAATAATTTGGGGGAAACAAGGCATCTTCTTCTAATAGATTGACAATGCCCATTGATACATTAAAGGCTATGAAAACTCATGTACTTTAGAGAAAGAAAAAAAATTATTTTAACTTAAACTTAGAATATTTTCCTCCTTGTAACATGTCAAGAACTAGTTTATCATAAAACATGGTTTGGAAGTGCTGATTTCACTTGAAAATCGAAATCGTTTTTAACATTCTCAGTGGAGCAGCATTCCCTAAGAAAAGGGATTTTTTGTTTTAATTTGTGGAAAGTTAAAATTATTTTGTCCTAGAAATTTGTTGGGGGCATTTTGGTTATTATAATTGCTGGGGTGGTGGGTTTCTACTGATTTTTAGGGAGCAGGAAGTGAGTGGGCAAGATGTGGGACATTTACACAGAATAAAGAATTGTCTTATCGCTTTCAACTCCTCCTGATAGATAGTCACATAAGGGAAAAACTTATTTATAATTATAAGCCTAGACTCAAATTCCATATTACATATAAACACAATATGTTCTTGCACAGTATTGATATGTGCTGAATTTTTCAGGAATGAAAAGTTTGGAACTTTGTCAAGAGTTGATCACCATTTCAGAAAATCACACTACTCAAACACCACCTATGATATTTTAAACATCACTACGACTCACCTCAACCATTTGCATACATAGTTGTCTATTTCACAGTGATTTTGTATAAAAGTACAAGCATCTGACTACTTCATAGGGACTTCCAGTGAAGTCATGCCTAAGCATGTACATATTGAATTATCTAATATTTTATTATGAATCTATTTCCTTTATTGTTTAATGTGATTTCAGGTATTATATTATCTTTTTATATGAGATGTATAAATAGGTTATACTGCTCATACATTTTTTTCAGGATAATAAAGTGGATGTTACAAAGTATTAATATTTATCTTAAGGACCAACGAACACTGGAGCTCTCCTAGAGAGGGGAGAGAGGGGCTAGATAAGGGCTGAAAACTACCCACTGGGTACCATGTCCACCACCTGGGTGTTGGGGTAAATAGAAGCCCAAGCCTCACCATCATGCAATATTCCTATGTAACAAACTTGCACATGTACCCCTTGAAT
>CAUYQG010264349.1:0-10608 GCA_963574415.1 Tarsius wallacei
TTACTTTAAAACTTATAACTTACAAAATTATTAAAAAAATTAGTATATGAATTTGAATCCTTAAACAATAACCATATATATTAAAAAGTATCACTATGACCATTTAAGTAAATTACTGAAATTTAAAAAAAAAAAAAAAAAAACTTTATTCAACAATGAAAATTACCCTTTGAAGGTAATTCATTACACAATCAAAAGAAAAATCATATAAATTGGAATTGGAGAATTACTTTTGATATAGCCTTTCCAAAGCTTAGCAAACAGGAAAGATGTTATTTATTTCATCTTATCTATGATATGACATTGCTAAGTTACAAGAGAAATTTAAATTACTCTTCTCCAATTACAGAAGGGGCAAACGAGTGTTGAACAATTAAAATGAAGATATCTGATAATGTCAGGGAGTTGAGGTTTCATAAGTAGGGGTTAATCGGATGTCCAAATTAGACTCTTAACATTAGATGAAGCCTTAGAGGTCTAGTGGTTTAGCCTGTAAACCTATTCTTACATTCTCTTTACTCATCTTGTATGAAATAACAGGTCTCTCAGTATTTCAGTGATGAGGAACTTAGTACCTCAGAGGCAACGCATTGTTTTCTGACTGTTCTCACAGAAGTTTACTGATACTGAAAACATGCCTCTGCATAACTTCTTAGGAGACCTAAAAAGTTGAATCAAACTTTTCTATAGCAAACCTCTATTTACATAAAGAAAATTTTCATATTCTTGAGTTCTTTCTTTTCAAAGCTGAACATCCCCACTTACTCATCTGTCTCATTTTTCCAACCAAGCCTTTTATCTAGAACCAAAACAATTTTTGCTTGGGTGGAAAATTTTTTAGAGTACCTCTTCCTGTATTAACCACAACACTGTGAGAGTAACTGTAGTGAGGACATCTTGCTACTTTTGTTTTCTGTTACACATTCTGGCAAGTAGAGGCAGCTCAACTATGTACAAATGAGACTTCTGGTGCCCTCACACGGTGAGGGAGAGGAAGTAAGAGGAAGGGACCCAGCGTTTGTGGAAAGCCTGCCAGGCATGTGGGCGAGGAGGCCTGAAGAAAACAACTTAGAAATGCAGGTACTAACAGTTGAGTAAAAATAAATTTTTTTTGGTTTAGTAATTTTTTGGAAAGAGTACATATAAACTTTTTAATTGAAGAAAAAAAGAAGTGAAGAGGGGAAGGGTTGTGGAGACAGTGGTAGGTATAAAGGAAGCAAAGGAAAAAGAACCAAGGGAGCCGAGGGGACCCTGGCAGAATCTATAGAAATAAAGTTAAGAAATAAAGGTCAGAATTTCCGAACACAACAGTGGAACTTGGGAATCTTAAGTGTCAAAAGCAGAGGGAAGGGAACCAGTTGAGGGAATAGAGGCAGCTGAGGGCAGAAGGGAGTAAGAAGTGGGTGATCTTGTCTTACCCTTTGCTTAGTTTCTGTGTAGCCTGGCAGGGAGACATAATCCCCATTCAGCCCACCTTGCTGCCTGGCAGGAAAGGGCATAGCATAGAAAAACACCTTTAGTGGCAGTAAGTGACTCACCCCCTGCCTGGAGCCACGCTCAGGGGGCGCTGATCTTCCCACTGCCCCCCTTCAGACACGTGTACTTAAGACAGCGTCTGCAAAAGCACTTAGCACTGAAAGCACTTAGCACTGAAAAGTGCTATATAAAATGCAAGGTATTATTGTTTGGAATGAAATAATAGTACACCAGAATTTCTTTACTGGGAGCAGTGGGGAAATAAAAAAGAAAGAATATTCCTTTCGAGTCTCACAAAACACCTTCAAATTTTTTTTTTACTTTTTGAGTTTTGTTATAAAACAATAGATGTGAATGAAGTGACTGCAAAGAGAAGCAATAAAGATGCAGTGATGCAACTGACCAGAAGAGCTAAGTATGTTTAGCTGTACAAGGAAGGAGTAACGCTCAGGAAGGATTTTCTGGATTCAAAGGTCATTTCCCTGGAGGGAGGGAAAAGTCCTTCAGTATCTATAAAGAATCGTGTCAGGTGCTGAGAAGAAAAGACCATTTTTCTACAGATACTCTTTCTTCTTACTAGAACTACTGAAGGTTCTAAACTTCTTCAGTAACTCTGGACAAATCTGAATCATAAGGAGAGATTGCTAAATTATCTGAATGACTGAGCTAAGAAAACTGGAAAAATTCAAATTGTATCTAAATAGAAAGAAAGCAATGTTGTTTCATTAAAGGATAATTCCTCATAACCTGAGCATTACCAGTTTCAGTCTGTGAATACCTTTTAAAATCTCTAGCACTAGGTTATACATAGAAAATTCACTTGATAAAATTTCAGTGTCGGCCAGGCTCGGTGGCTCAGCCTGTAATCCCGCGCCTTTGGGAGGCTGAGGTGAGTGGATTGCCTGAGCCCGTGGGTTCGAGACCCACCTGGGCAACTTGGAGAGACCTCATCTCTACAATAAATCAAAAATCAGCCGGGCGTGGTAGCACGCGCCTGTAGTTCCAGCTACTTGGAAGGCTGAGGCGGAAGGATTGCCGGAGCCCAGCAGGTCGAGGCTGCAGTGACCGGGAGTGGCCACGGCACTCTAGTCTGGGCGACAGAGTGAGACTCCCACTCAAAAAAAAAAAAAAAAAAAAAAATTTCAGTGTCAGAAATATACAACATAAAGTTCTATTTTTTTTTTTTTTGAGTCAGTCTCACTCTGTCACCCAGGCTGGAGTGCAGTGCCATGTTCATGGCAACCACATCCTTAATCTGTGAAGCTCAGGCAATCCTTCTGCTTCAGCTTTCCAAGGAGCTGGAACTACAGACAGGCGCCACCACACCTGGCTAATTTTTTTGATTTATTGTAGAGATGAGGTCTCGCCATGTTGCCCAGGCTGGTCTTGAACCTATGGGCTCAGAAAATCCTCTCACCTCTGCCTCCCAAAGTGCTGGGATTACAGGCATGAGCTACCCGGTTAACACAGGCATGCCCGGTTAACACAAAGTTCTTATATGTCCCCAACTAAACTTCTTGACCAAATACAACTTAAGAGAATAACAAGCCCACTGAGTCACCAAAGCCTCTTAACAAGAGCTAAAAGTCTCTGAATGGACCAATGAAAATTAGCAGTATTCAAGATCCTTTAAAGAAATACTTATCAACAAAGCTAAGAAATGTTTTGCCAACAAAATTACTAAGCCACTATATCTTAACAAAAACATTTCCTATGTTTGCTAATAATAAAATAAAGTTTAGACAATCCCTCTCACTGCTACACTTTAAGCTCAGTCTAGGCGACCCGAGGGCGCTGGTGAGAAGACAACACTGATCTGACAGGGCTGCTGCAACCATAAAAGCGTATTCCATTGAGCTGGCCACTGTGACCTACCCTTGGAGGAGAGACCTGAGGTTTAAGGACTCGGGTAACAAGAGAGCTACGATCATTACTGCTCAATCTATTAGCCATCGTTTCCAAGGACAGTACATAAATTACAGTAACCTGGCAGCCAGAGTCCTGAAGGGTAGGGCTTCTACAGCCCCAGTTCCTCTGGTAGTCACCATCCAATCCAGTCTTCTAAAATGGCGCCCCAGGAACAGGCACTCATTCAATGATTATGTGCCTCAGGAATTACTTTAAGAACATATCTAAATGAAGAGCCTGAATATGTGCCAGCAATTAATGATCCTCCTCCTTCTAGTATCTCTCTCTTATTCTATTACTGTTCTTCCACTTCTCCCTTACAAGAGGAAAAAGGGCACAATATTCATTTAGAACCTATTGTACCATTAAAACTTCATATACTTTAGATTTAATTTTAAACAGAAAGACTAAAGCACAAGTCATAAACAAGCATTTAAACATCAAGTTTGAATATGAACGTTACTCTAAGAAACACAATAACATACTATTATTTTTATCTATTTATTTATTTTTTGAGTTGGAGTCTCACTCTGTCACCCAGGCTGGAGTGCAGTGGCACACTCACGGCCACCACAGCCTCGACCTGCTGGGCTCAGGTGATCCTTCTGCCTCAGCCTTCCAAGTCACTGGAACTACAGGCATGTGCCACCACGCCTGGCTAATTTTTTGACTTATTGTAGAGATGAGGTCTTGCCAAGTTGCCCAGGCTGGTCTTGAACCTGTGGGCTCAAGCAATCCTCTCACCTCGGCCTCCCGAAGTGCTGGGATTATAGGCTGAGCCATTGCGCCCGGCCTTATACTATTACTTTTAAACTGTGATGACATTTATTTGAGGAGACTATTAAAATAGTATACCTTTTAGTTGGTTCCAGCTGCAAAGTCTTACCTTGAATCCATCCTTCTTGTTTTTTTCCAAACCTGACCATTCTCCAGGCTGAAAATCATTTTAAGAGAAATATAAGTGACTTGATAAAAACAATACTATAACTTCCCACTCTTGAACTCTAAGGTAAGAGTTTCCAAATAGGACACTTTAATTTACATAGTAGAGGAGGAAAATTACTTGGCTTTAATTTCTCAGGCAATACTGTTGCTCTAACAATAAAATTAGATCAAAGATAAAACCAACCCTTTTAATATCTTCTATGCACTTAATGATGTAGCTCCTCTTGATTGCTTCTTTCACTGCATATGCATCACTAAGGATTGTCAGGTGCTCCTCCAAGGCTTGCTGAATAAGGCTGCTGGGCAGGGTTGGAAGGTGAGCCAGTTCCCAGAGGACGTCTAACACCTACAACAATATCACATATGATGAGCCAGCTGACATGCAAATAAAACTGCTTTGAGCATTTGTAGCTAAAAACAAAACAAAACAAAAAACACCCATTTGATTCTCCTGCCTTTCCAGAAGTGGCCTCAAAGCGAGCTTCCCGGCCTATTCTTCCAATCAGGCTCAACAGCTTCTGTCTTACTCTATCGCTCTCAGTCTCCCAGCTCTGTCAAATAGAAAAGAAGAGAGAGAAGAATTGCTTCACAATCAAACTGGTAAATATGCAAAAACTAAAAATGAGCTAAAAAACTTTAATAAAGTAAGGAAAGTACATTTAAACACTGCCATTTGGGGAAAACCTCAGAAAAGCTTATTTTAGGAGATATAAAAGTAGGCGAGTTTGACTGAACATACATACCTTCTGAATGAGAACAAACAAATGATTAAGCTGATCTGAATTGAATTTCACAGCTGCTGCAGCAATAATAGTGTGAATGTTCTCTATCACGGTAGATGATTGTCCTGACTAGAAAAGGGGACATTGGAAAAAAGTTAAGTCTTGGAACTTGGAAAAAACCTAAGTCTTCTCCCTGGCACTCTATAGAAGCAAAAGCAAAAATATAACAGAGATAAACTGACCGAAGCCTAATCAACATTCACTTGCATGACAATATTGGCAAGACTATGTGAAGCAACCATTATTAATGGTTATCTATCAGCTGGCATTATTTAAATTCCTAGCAGCATTAATTTTTAAAAGGACAATGTAAATAAAAAGACAAGAATTAAGTTCTCAATCTGACATTCACTTCAAGAAGTGAACAAAATATTTTCAACGAGGTAAAAAATTCAAACTGATTAAATTATGAGATAGGCATACTCATTTTTGGCATTTAATAAATGATCCTGAGGGCTCCAGTTGAGAGTATTACCTCATTTGTTTTTATTTTGCTCATGGATATTTTTTGACTTCAATTAATATTTATTTATCCTGTGGGCAATAAGACTGTGCTTCAGAGCTGTAGACCCTATTATTAACCTTATGGTTGAAATTTATGTTTATAACCTCAATCATGTCACTGTCATGCCTCACTGTTCATCATGTGAGAGACTGAAAGACGGGACATTTTTAGATTCAATTCCTTAAGAATTTTCTCAGTCATTCATTAAATGTAATTGTAAGCGGGGTGCGGTGGGGCTCACACCTGTAATCCCAGCACTTTGGGAGGCTGAGGCAAGAGAACTGCCTGAGCCCATGGGTTCGAGACCAGCCTAGGCAACATGGCGAGACCAGTCTCTACAATAAATCAAAAAAATTAGCTGGGTAGGGTGGTGCGTGCCTGTAGTTCCAGCTATTTGGAAGGCTGAAGAGGAAGGATCATCTGAGCCCAGAAGGTCAAGCCCAGCATGTTGGCCATAAGCATGCTACTGCACTCCAGCCTGGGTGACAGAGTGAGACTCTGACTCAAAAAAAAAAAAAAAAAAATGTAATTATGATATACAATATATACATTGTGGTATCTAATCTTCAACCTTATGTGGATTCAAAACTTACACTCACAAAACAAAATTATATGAGACCAAGACATAGAAGTAAAATCTATGGAACCTGAGACTGTTTTCTCTTACTCCTGCACATTTCTATAGTTCACCCTGCAATGCTGGGTTGGGAGCCTGCAAACTACATTTACCAAAGCTCCTCTATTATCCTGTTAAGTTCTGCCAATGAGAGGCAGTGCTGGGAGATGAGAGGCAGGAGGAAGAAGTGTTTCTGGCTTAGGCTCAGAGACTGAATTCAAGTGATGGCTATGGCAGAAGGGGACTCTGGAAGCCTTGGTGACATCTGTACCTCTTTGACATTTCCAGCACTTAAAGTAAAAGCACCTCCAAAAGCAGCTTCCTTTACTAGAACTTAATACCCTTTCTGCCAGGTATGGTGGCTCATGCCTATAATCTCAGCACTTTGGGAGGCGGAAGAGAGAGGATCGCCTGAGTCCAGGGGTTTGAGACCAGCCTGGGGAACTTGGCTAGACCTTGCCTCTACAATTAAAAAAAAAAATGTAGCTGGACATGGTGACACACGTCTGTAGTTCCAGCTACTTGAAAGGCTGAGGCGGAAGGATCATCTGAGCCCAGAAGGTCAAGGCTGTGGTGGCTGTACGCGTGCTGCTGCACTTCAGCCTGGGTGACAGAGTGAGAATCTGACTCAAAATAATAATAATAATAATAATAATAACAATAATAATAATAATAATATCCTTTCTTCACTTTCGTTTCTCCAGCATTCTCTTTCCTTCTTACACCATAGGAACACCTCTGAAAACAATTCCCTGGAGTCAATTCCCTCTGTTTGAAATACCTAGCAATTTTTTATTTCCAAACTAGATTCTAATACAGCAATTAAGTTGATACAGTCAAGCTGCCAAGGTGAGCTCCAGGCTGTCCTCTGACTTAGTAAGTAGAAGAAGGACAACATCATTAATGAAATAGATTGGAGAATGACTAGGTTTGGACATAATGAATGTAAGATGCCAATGAACTACACATGTAAAGATGTGATAGTCACATATTTAGCCCTTTGCACTCAGAGACATCTCACGGATCACCTACCAGCAACTCAACCGTACTTTTTCATTAAATAGTGAAAAATAAATCGCTTCATATTAAATAGTATAACGTTGGAACCAATTATTTTATTGTAATGACACTTGGCTTATAATAAAATTTCGGACATTAAGGAACTTACTGAATACTAAAAAAATCAAAACTGTATACCTTACATTTTTCAGTAATACATGTTGCGCAACTAATTTGTTTGCCATCTTCCACCTGGTATTTTTCTATTCTAGCAGACAATGCAGTCTCATTTTCTGCCTCCCACATTAGTAATATGTAATTTATTGTCCAGTCTGTTGCTCGAAGACAATGTGGAAGGACATTCTTTTTCTATGAAATGTCAGCTGATATTTTGTTTTACATATATCTCTTTATTTGTTTTTTTGTGCAATTTGAATAGAAAACTTCAAGAAAACATACATCTTTGAAAAATCTGTGCTGGCATAAGTTTGCCCTGCATTATAATCCCAGTAATCTCTATATGTCCCCTTGAGAGGTGACATCTGAATACAAAGGATTAGATATATGGCACTGGCGTTCTAAGAAGAGATCTGAATTAGAGATATAATTAATAGAGTCAGCAGCATACAAATGTAGTCAAAGCCAAAGAAGCGGCTGAAGCTGACTAGTAAAAGCTGATATAGTAAGAAAAGGGCTAAGGACTAAGGCTTGAAAAATCATTTAAAGGTAAAGTAGAAGAGAATAAGTTAGTAAAGGAGACTCAAGAAGGAATGCTTGCAAAGTGGGGGATAAACCAGTAGAATGGATATTACGAACAAGGCGAAGAAAAAAGAAAATGAGGAGTCTGTTGGATTCTGCTATACCTCCTGAGAGTTCTGGTAAGAGAAGAGCTGTAAATTCATCTATCATCCTTATTTAATAGAATTAAATGGGGTAAAAATTATCAATAAAAATTAATAAACAATATAACAAAAAGAACCCTGGACTGATAAACAAAAGACATACAAGTATTCCTAACTCTGCCACTAACTGCTATATAACCTTGAGTAAGGCTTTTCATTTTTCAATCTAAAACATGAAGACTAGACGAGAAGCTTGAAACTTCTTGTAGGTAATACAAGCCTTGCCGCATATGTAATCTTAATAAAAATCCAAAACGATAAAGTGGATTAGGTACAGCTGTTCTGTTTAAAGCAAGATAGAGGTCCCATTTCCCTGCTCACTCATCACCCCCCCATCCTGCAGTCCAAAAACATCAGGAAAAGGCAAAAACAACTCTGATCAACTTACCTGTATCTTCCAAATTTTAGTGAGCTCATCTAAAGACAATTTACTGCCCAAGAGTTCAATAATTCCCTTTATACGATCACAGTATTGTGCTTGGTCTATGTTGCCTAATAGAAGAGACCAGAGAGGAAGCCAGATGCAGTGAACACTGACTCTCTAAATATGAGTCTGTTAATTTAAAACAATAGTAACTCGATGTAAGATTATTTAAAAGCTAATACAGTCAAAGCAACAATCTTGTACATTTTAATACATATATACATATACGTGTGTGTGTGTGCGCGCATGAGCATGTATACATTCTTTTTGAGTTGGAGTCTCACTCTGTCACCCAGGCTGGAGTGCAATGGCACGCTCACGGCCACCACAGTCTCGACCTACTGGGCTCAAGTGATCCTTCCATCTCAGCCTTCCAAGTAGCTGGAACTACAGGCGCACACCACCACGCCCGGCTAATTTTTTGATTTATTGTAGAGACGAGGTCTCACCAAGTTGCCCCAGGTTGGTCTTGAACCCCTGGGCTCAGGCAATTCTCTCGCCTTGGCCTCCCAAAGTGCTGGGATTACAGGCTTGAGCCACCGCACCCGGCCGCACAAAAATATATTACTTAAATTATGTGTTAAGCAATTCTTATTTTTTTGAAAACAACTTACCTTCCAGTGCAATTGACAGAACTGAGTTTTCAACAAGCCAATCTAATAATCTATCTGTATCTATAGCATTCTTCACAGACTTGGATAAAGTGCTATCTTCTATTAGTTTGGTTACCTAAAAAGACAGGATTATTGTGACCAAATCTAATATACATTACCAAAATCTTCATATATAATCTATGATTTTTACAGTGTTACAATGTGGTCCAATAATTAGCTAAAATGGATCAAAGGCCAGGTATGAGAAGTCAACAGACTACTATTTGTGATGTCTCTTTAAAAAAGAAGAAGGAGCCACTCTTACAGCTCTCATTCCCTGGCCCGCTGCTGACTGGCTCAGGGATGAACATCTAAACCAAACCTCAGTTAAGGCACTTGCTCCAAATTTTATTCGTAGAAAGTATGCAAAAAGAGTCAATCCCTCTCTGGTGATGTGAACTGCAGGAGGTGAAACTTGGGAACTATCCAAGGCCATGATCTTTACCATATGAAAAATGCCACCAATAGGTAGAGAGGGAACGAGGTCAATATCAGGAAAGCAGAGACAAGACTTTGACAGAGTCCAGGCAGCAGTTCAGGTCTCAAATTCTAATTGTCCTGTTGCTCACGTGTGTCTTGCCCTTTCTTGGTTTGGTTATTCAATTCTCCACTTGTGTGAAATAGCCTAGCCTCCTTCTGATAAATTTCTCTTTTGGCCTAAAATGGTTCAAGATGAGTTTATTTCATTTATAGCCAAGAATCTTAATACAAAACCATAGGAAAAACAGCTGGAATTTTAACAGAACTGTACCGGCTCCACTTGCCACTCACCAAAACCCAACTATGCTGTTTTTGTGGATATGATACAAGTTTAGGAAGCCAGAGGGAAAATTATTTCCATCATTTAGCATAGTTGCAGTCACTTTGGTTTTGTCCCAATTCTAGTAGGTTATTTGGTTTAAGTAAACCTATATCTGAAATGAAATAAAAGGGACGGTACCGTTAAAGTAAAAAGTAAATCTTAAATTGTGTATCTAAGGTATTACATTCTAGGATATTTCACAAAAATACTAAATACTTCCAATATTTCAGAGAGTGAATTTTTATTTTATTTATTTATTTTACTTTTAAATTTTTATTTTAAAGACGTAGGGTGCAATTCAGGGTTAGGTATGCAAATGTTCATTATGCAGAAAACCCTTGTTGATGAGGCGTGCCCTCCCAGAGAGTGAATTTTTAAAGTAACACATATAAGAAGGCTTTACTAACAAACAATAACAAATATGTACACCATTTATACATAATCAATGTTATCTCTTTTTTTTTTTGAGTTGGAGTCTCACTCTGTCGCCCAGACTGGAGTGCAGTGGCCGCTCCTGGCCACTGCAGCCTCGACCTGCTGGGCTCCGGCGATCCTTCCGCCTCAGCCTTCCAAGTAGCTGGAACTACAGGCACGCG
>CAUYQG010264350.1:0-11564 GCA_963574415.1 Tarsius wallacei
TCTTTCCCTCCCCCCCGCCCTCCTCCCTCCTTTCCTTCCTGCTCTTTTCTACCCACCACTCCATAAATATACACATGCATATGTAATAGTTGAGACATATATCAAGTCCATTGTGGATCAGGCACTTTTGTAAGCACTATATGTACACACACACACACACACACACACACACACACACACACACTTTATATATAACTGCATTGTATTTAGATCTCTTTTTGGCAACCTTACTTTGCCTTAATCTCTAAAACATATTCTCTGCTATTAAAGTCATCCTGGCCATGTCAAACTCATAGCTTACCCCATGCCTTGTACGTCTTCCTGTAATGCTCCCAGTCCTTCCCTCTACAAAGTTAAATAGTACTCATCAAAGTTCTGGTCCATCTTTTATGTGACACCTCCTTTGACTCTTACAGCCCAGTTTCTTCTTCTGCATTTGTAAACAGAGAACTATCATATGTTCAAACTCTAAGTTTGCTTAATTCACAAATGAGAAAATAACAATGCTCCTAAAAAAGTGACTTGTCATCCTTCCACCTCAGCCTTCCAAGTAGCCGGAACTACCAAAAAAAAAGTGACTTATCCAAGCTAACCCAACTAAGAAATAGCAAAGCTAGAAAGAGAACTTAAATCTTCCTCTTCTTGGTCTGGGTGCTTTAGCGTGTAATTATTTTTTCCATTCATCTTCTCAGATATATTCTAAACTCATGAATAGTAAGGACTGCTCCAGTTTCTTTTTTTCTTTTTTTTTTTTTTTTTGAGTTGGAGTCTCACTCTGTTGCCCAGACTGGAGTGCAGTGGCCGCTCCCGGCCACTGCAGCCTCGACCTGCTGGACTCCGGCGATCCTTCCGCCTCAGCCTTCCAAGGAGCTGGAATTACAGACACGCACTACCACGCCCGGCTGATTTTTTTTATTTATTGTAGAGATAAGGTCTCACCAAGTTGCCCAGGCGGGTCTCGAACCCATGGGCTCAGGCAATCCACTCACCTCAGCCTCCCAATGCACGGAATTACAGGCTGAGCCACCGAGCCCGGCTTCCATTTTCAAAATGTTATTTGTATCTTGAGATAACTAATCATTTTGTTAGGCATATAGTTACTGCTCAGTAAGTTCTTGTTCATTGATTGAGTCTACTCGGATAGTTTTACTGAGCACCCTCTCTACCAGGCACTGTTCTAGTCATTGGAATACTGAAACGAACAAAAGAAATATACATACATGCCCTCATAGAAACTGAATTCTAATATATGGTGTTGATAATCTCCTCGAAAAAAAATCTTGTTAAAAGACAAGCTCATCTGACTTTCCCTTCTGTAAAACTTTCTTGCATATCACCAAATTTACTTGAATTAAACAACACTGACCTTACCATGTCCAACTTTGGAAACCGGCTTATTTTCCCAGTGTCTCAATGTACACATTTGAAGGGTTATATGCCATGCTTGTGTGAATGAAAGTAAGTCCTGGAGAGTTCCAGTTTTGTCCAGTCTTACTAGAGCCATGTCCGACATTCTAACTAGATCCAAATTTAGTTGGTCACCACTAAGAAAAGAATGACTGCGCTTGGCCCTCCATAGTCACATCTGTCCAATGAGCTCTGTTCTTTGGCTTTAGACCTGTAAATTAAAATCCAAGCACCACATTTCTAGCCTTAGGTATATTCTTTAAAGTCATTAAAGGTCAGAAGTCACTAGTTAACATGAAAATTGAAATAATCAGTAGATATTAAACATGTATTATATGCTGAACATTGTACTAGACATGCAGAGAATCCAAAGTGTAAGTCATAGTGCCTGCTTTTTCAGTTATGCTAGACAAGAAACAAAATGTAGGGAAGCAGAAAGTCTGTCAATTCTAGGTGAATGGTGAACGTAGATACAAGAACATCAACTGCAAACTAAGAGCTCCATATGTAACATCCTCCCATTAAGCTCAACTAGGCATATGTTTAAGGAATGATGTTTGGAAAGGGGTTGACTTAAGGGCAGAAATGAGAGCTCCAAGTTGACAAAACCTGAAAATGTCTCAGTTCTGATACTGTGCCTCAATGGATGAAACTTTGTTTCTGAGAGTTGAGTTCTCAGTCAACCCTGAGAATTTGAAGGAGCTCTTTTTCTCCCCGCTCTTCACTCCCCCCACAGACCAATGCAGACTATGGAATGTAAGTCCACAAACCGCCACATCTCCACTCTTTACCTTGTGAGTAGGCCAAAAATGTTTAGCTATGTCAGTGGGTCCAATGGCCAAACCTCATATTTTTATGCATAAATAATTGGGAGTATGTGTAACACTCTGTCCTCAGGGTTTTCAGGGATTGGGAGGGTGTAAATCATCTTAGAGTGCTGAATAAATGCAGATTGATAAAGAAATGTACACAGGTTTACACATATAAATTCACAGATATTAATATGCTGGAACATTTTCTTCAGCAACCTACAAATAACAACTGGACCTCAAATATTTGAAAGAGATTTATAAATCCAGCAACAGTTCCTTTGCTGTTTCTCCTGTAGAAGCTACAACTGGTGATTTTTATGTGACTTCCAACAGCTCAGCTAGTGGTCTGTAAGTTTCAGCAGCTTGAATAAGGAGACTCAATCTCAAGGTGTGAAGCTTCAATCCTGAAACCAGTTTTTACAATCCAGAAAGTTCTAGTCTTATTTCAAGAGAACTCTCTAAAGAAAGAGAAACATCCCCTTGAGAGGAAACTTCTTTGGGGTTCAGATACCCTTATTTTATTTTCTGAAGAGTTCCCTTAAAACATATCTTATTTGGTTTATATATGATAATAGTTCTGAATATAGTTTTAGACTGCTTTGAGAATTGGTGAAATGCATATATCTTATTTCTTTGGGAAAAAAAAAAAAACAGCACACATCTCTAAATGTACGTAATTTTGTTCAGCTCACAATCTGAAGGCCTTTGTGTATCTCCAGAAGCCCATCTCTGGCTGCCATTAAGGGTCAGTGGTCCCCAAATTAAGAGTGCCTCTTTTAGAAGTTAAGAACTGAACATAAATACAAGGATGCACAGGAAAAGGGAAGGTAGGGATATAACTTAACACTCGCAAGTGAAAAAATGCAAAGAATGTGAGCAATCTAGAATTATACCTGTGATAGCCCCTTCCCAGAAACAAAGCAAAAAAAAAAAAAAAAGATAACGTGAGGAGTAGTCACAAAGCTATGAGCTTTTTACTCTGCAGAAATAAAAGCAGAATATGCTTAAAGATATTCTTGCAGAATGTAGAAACTGTGACCCTTGGCTGCTATCATTTTTTTTCTATTTTTCTTGCCAAACAAATGTTATGAAAGAATATCTTCAGGCATTCATTCTACCCTGAGGGTTAAAAAACATGTACAGGATGGAAACTGGCAGAATGCTGAAGTTGGCGAACTCATCTGCCTTGCTAAAGTTTCTAGAGACTTTCAAGGACTCTAGGGATGAGGGAGTTGTCTTTCTTGGAGAAAATCAGGTCACAAAAAACGTGTCCAAGTCTTCAGAACAATTGAGCCATGGCAGCAGATACAAATAGAAAAAAAGTTCCTCAGTGTAGATCCCATGATCTCAGAATGCTGTATTTTACATTAAGAGCATCTACAGGAAATACTTTTGCCAGCACAAATAATCAGGAACCTTTCTCAAATGGAGAAGCTGGGAACAAAACAGCAGAGACATTATATCTTGGGAGGAGATAAATCATTGAGGCTTTGAGACAGGATTCCTTGTGGCTAAAATTCTCAAGAAGAATTCTGTGGCAGCCGAGATCATCCACAGATATCCCCAGATTTCCAAGAGTCTTTTCATTATTCTTCTGCCTCCAAGAAAACCAATATTAAACTGTCTTTTGTATAAGTAAGTGCCTCAACAAATTTTTTCTGAGTTTCTCTTATAGGCTCTGCACTTTTCTAGGCACTTAGAAACACAGCCAAGAGCAAAAATGATATAAATCCTATTCTTAAGGAATGCACAGCTTAGTGGGGAAAACAGACATGCAAGCATGTGATTATAATTAAGTGTCCTAAGTACATTAAGAGATGATTGTACAACATGTCAGGTAGAATAGAGGAAGGAGAAACTAAGCCTTCTTGAGGAGATGACACTTTGACTTATGTCATAAAAGAGGACCAGAAGTTTGCTAGATAACTAAGGGTAAAAAGGGCATTCCAAACAAAAAGGACACAAGATTAAAAGGAATCAAGAATTGAAATAACATGCAAATGTGAGTAACTACAAATAGGATATTGTTACTAGACAATTACATGTGACAGGTTAAACAGAAAACAGTTAATGTTTCAGTTAGACCCAATGACTTTCAATGGCCATGACCTATGACACCCAAGAGAGTTGTAATAAGGGATTAGGTTGACCTAGACAACTTTAAAGGAAATTTGTAACTTGATATTAGGCTGACAAATACCTAGTAATGATTTTTAAAAAAAATATATACTTTAATCTTTAAGAGGTCTTTTTCTGTATCTTTTGCTCTCCAAACCCAATTTATGTTAGAAATGCAAAATGCAGAACTTATAAACCACGACTGAAACACAAATTTCCATGAAAGCAACATAAATGGTGACTGCCTTTTAAAGAATTTGGTAGACTTTCTTGCTAAACCAATAACATATAATTTTTTTTTTACATTTTCTGAGGTGAAAGTCACATAATTGAAAATTAATCGTTTAAAGTATACAAATCAGTAGTATTTAATGCAACCAACACCATTATCTAATTTCAAAATATTTTCATCACAGGAAAAGAATACCCTGCACCCGTTAAGCATTCACTCCTTCTTCATTCCTTCTCCCAGCCTTGGAAACCACCAATATGCTTTCCGTCTATATGGATTTACCTATTCTGGATAGCATATATGAATGGAATTGCACAATATGTGACCTTTTATGACTGGCTTATTTAATTTAGCAGCATGTTTTCAAGGTTCATCAATGGTGTAGCATGTATCTGTACTTCAATTATTTTTATGACTGAGCAATATTCCACTGTATGTGTAAACAACATTTTGTTTATCCACTCATCAGTTAATAGACATCTGGATTATTTCCACATTTTGGCTATTGTGAATAGTGCTGTTATACCCATTTATTTACAGGCTTTTGTTTGAACACCTGTTTTCAATTATTTTGGGTGTATACCTAGGAGTGAGATTTCTGGGTAATATGTTAATTCTATGATTAACTTTTTGAAGAACTGCCAAATTGACTTTTATAGTGGCTGCACCATTTTAAATTCCCACTAGTAATTTATGGGAATCCAAATTCTCCACATCTTTGCCAATACTTGTTATTTTCAGCTTTTAAAAATTATGGCCGGGCTCGGTGGCTCAGCCTGTAATCCCACGCCTTTGAGAGGCTGAGGTGAGTGGATTGCCTGAGCCCAAGGGTTCGAGACCTCCCTGGGCAAGCGAGACCTCATCTCTACAATAAATCAAAAAATCAGCCGGGCGTGGTAGCACGCGCCTGTAGTTCCAGCTACTCGGAAGGCTGAGGGGGAAGAATCGCCGGAGCCCAGCAGGTCAAGGCTGCGGTGACCAGAAGCGGTCACTGCACTCCAGTCTGGGCGACAGAGTGAGACTCCAACTCAAAAAAAAAAAAAAAATTATGACTACCCTAATGTGTGTAAATAAGATAGAATTTGTCACAATACAAGACAGGGAGAGAAAAATCTACTTTAAGACCATTTTGGCCGGGCTCGGTGGCTCAGCCTGTAACCCCGCGCCTTGGAGGCTGAGGCGAGTAGATTGCCTTAGCCCACGGGTTCGAGACCCGCCTGGGCAACTTGGTGAGACTTCATCTCTATGATAAATTAAAAAAAAAATTAGCCGGGTGTGGTAGCGCGCGCCTGTAGTTCCAGCTACTTGGAAGGCTGAGGCGGAAGGATCGCCGGAGCCCAGCAGGTCGAGGCTGTGGTGGCCGGGAGCGGTCACTGAACTCCAGTCTGGGCGACAGAGTGAGACTCCAACTCAAACAAACAAACAAACAAAATTCATGAGCAGTTAGTATCATTGGTTAAAACCATGATCTTCGATGAGTCTCAAATATGCTCTTTAAAAGTCTAACTTCAGTTTATATATATACATATTTAATATATATACACATTTAATATATAGACATATATATTAACTCAAAAATTTGAAAGAAGATTAGGTGGTGAAATTGTGTAGCCAGATCTAGCCACATAACAAGAAAAAGGAAAAAAAATAACACACTAAAATCTTACAATGACAAGTTAGAATATATTTTCTTCAATGAAACATATATTTCTTCATTAACATTAAAGCTTGTAGATGCTATTTGCTCTTTAAAAAGATCATTTTTACAGAATATCTGAGCCTGCTAAACCCTTGGGCCAACTCAGTATTTCTTTATCATCAATTAGAGCTACAATAATTTTCCAGTGATTTCAATTCTGATCACACCCCTGAGGGAGCTAAGCTTCTTGGGTGGGGTGGAGAGCAAAGAACTTTGTATAAAAAATCTAGTATTGAGCAGTCGCTGGCAAGCCAAAGCAGCTGAATGAGCAGGATAGAAAAATTTATATAAACCTGGGACCAGATTACATGACTAGCCCTGGCTTCCAGAAAACTAGGCCAGCAAACCTTTGCCAAAATTAGTTATCTCATAGATGACCTCCATAGCACAAAACAGCAGACAACCCAAAGGAGAGACCAAAATGTGAGCAACATTTCAGGCTTAAATGCATACATAGTATAGATGCAAATGATACCAGTGGTCAGATAGTGAAGAAACTTTCAAGTATCTAGATGTTTCCATGAGTCAAGATACACAAAGTGAAACATAAGGAAGAACTTCTTGAAGAAACGTATGGTAGGGTGGGGGAGAGTATTCACCTATGAAGTTCTTCAAGAAAAATAAGGTAATTATTTTGTTGGTCATGATTGGGCCTACTGTAGGTATAAGAATAGGAGATGACCCCCGTCATGGAAAGAAATGTGAAACATGCCTGGAAAGGCCCTCACCACTGACTATATATGTGTGTGTATCTGTGTGTGTGTGTGTGTGTGTGTGTGTGTTATCTTAGTCTGCTTTATGCCTGAAAATTTTAACTTTAAACTCATTTTTTTTCAGGTTTCAGCATTATGTCCAGGGGACCTCAAAGCCAGCATATAAACCTATTAAAACTAAAGAAGGCCAAGATCAGCATGAATTATTTGCTCTAGAGAAATGTATTAATAATAACATTTCAAATAATATGATAATTGCAATTATCATTTAAGTAGTGCTTTATTATATGGTGCTCTATGTTAAATATTTTAGTATATTATCTCATTTAATCTAAGGAAGGTAATAATATTCCTCTCTTGTCAATGGGGAGGTTGGAGCTCTGAGGTAATAAGGTTCTGGGGCAAGTTCATACAACTTGCTAGTGACAAAATCAGAACAAGCTATATATATAAATTTTACTTTAAAAAGACAAACATGTATAAAGCTCCAATTTTTTGACCAATAGATAGTATTAGAAGTGAATATTGCCATCACAAAATATATGTTTTTCATTATCAAAAAGGATTCAGCATTTTTTTTTTGAGTTATAGTCTCACTCTGTTGCCCAGGCTGGAGTGCAGTGGCACGCTCACAGCCACCACAGGCTCAACCCACTGGGCTCAGGCGATCCTTCCGACTCAGCCTTCCAAGTAGCTGGAACTATAGGTGAACACCACTATGCCCAGTTAATTTTTTGTTTTATTTTATTGTAGGGACGAGGTCTCGCCAAGTTGCCCAGGCGGGTCTCAAACCCCTAGACTCAGGCAATCCTCCCACCTAGGCCTCCCAAAGTGCTGGGATTACAGGTATGAGCCAACACACCAAGCTTGGATGCAGCATTCTCTAAAGAAGCTGGTATATTAAAGTGTTAAGAAAGAGTCTGCTAGAGATGGAGTTGTAGAAAAGTTTAGCTAAACCATTTTGAAATTAGACAACATATTCCTGAAAAACAAGAGCTATGCCACAAGATATTTTGGATTTATTCTTTCATGATGCTGGAATAGACAGAAAACTCATATTTCTTAAACATTAACCATGTGTTAAGAGTAGTGTCAAACACAATTATTAGTTAAGACTAGAATTGTCTTTAAGCGACAAAACAACAACAAATAATAGTGCTTACACAAGAAAGTTGGTATTGATCTCTGTGTTGTATAGGTAGGTATAGGTGATCCAGAGTAACATTATACATGATAATCTTAGCAACTCAGGTTCCTTTTTACCTGTTGCTTTGCTCTGTGATTCAAAGTGCCTGCTAGAACTACAGCCATTATATCCTTAATCCACCTGTAAACAAAAAGAAACAGAAAAGAAGGGTGCACCTTCTTTATGTAAAGATACTTTCTGAAAGTCCCATGATGCACTCCTACATTTATCCCTGTATTAATTACCTATTGCTACATAATAAATTACTCCAAAATGTAACCACTTTGAACAGCTTACAGTTGTGTGGGTCAGGAATCTGAGTATGGCTTGGCTGCATCTTCTGTCTCACAGTCTCTTACAAGGCTGCAATCAAGGAGTCTACTGAGACTGTGGTCTCATGTGAAGGCTTGACTGCAGACAAATCTGCTTCCAAGCTCATTAACAAGTCACTTAACTAGATTCAGTTCTTAGTTGACAGTTGGCTGGAAGTTGCCCTTAGTTCCTTGCTTCTCCAATCTGTCACCCATTGGTCAGAACTTAGTCATATGGCCCACCCAGATGCAAAAAAGCATGAGAAATAGAGCATTCCAAGTGGCTATATGCCAAGATAAAATTAATCATTCTACTTTTAAGGGAAAAAAAGTAGTGTATAATATTGGGGAACAATTCATGTTTTCTACCATATACATGTTCTATATTTTGTCTCATCAATTCTAATAATCACCCTGTGAGGTAAACAATATTACCACATTATACAAATGAGGATTTTTGAGGCTCAGTCTCTGTTAAGTAACATTTTCAGAGTTACAAAACCAATTTGATTGGATGGAGAAAAGAAAAAAAAAGATAATGTATGTAATCAAGCTGGTAGGGTGTCAATCACCCTAATCTTCTAATCTATATGAGGGCAAGTATCTCAAGCTTCCATGCAGATAAATGTGAGAACTTTCTTAAATGTCAGCCATTTTTAAAGTATTGTGATTTTAGCATGTCATTACATCCTAACCTAGCCTAACAAACAAACTGAAAAACCAAGGAAACTGAGAAACTAAGCTGCTAAATTAATGGGAGGATACCAGATGGATTGTAAATTTAAGAGTAGCATACAGACTCATTTTGTTTTTACCCAAAGGTACAGTGATAATATTTACCCTGATTTTCTTGGAGTGTGATGGGATTTATTCTCTTTAAGTTGATCAAGATATTTTAATTGACACATTGATAATTTGCATAAACCACTGCAAAACAGAAGGGAATAAATTTCCAAAAATTAAATCACTATGAATTTGATTATCTAAATGGCTGATCTAATAGACTCAGTTGAGTTGATACCCGGGTCAAGAAAATAATGCTATTTCCATAAGAAAGTAGTGTCCTATATAATGTTGAAAACAATTTTATAACCAAGACCCAAAACTAGGACTCAAAACTAGTTTGCACATAGAAAGTGGAGTTTTACTTCTCTAATAAGATCAAATTCCCAGATCCTTTCCTAAACTAATGAACTCCTTGCCACCTAGTTGCTTTCGACCACTCTGGTCTCTTGGGATTTCTGGTTCCAACTTCACATTTATTTTGCATCCCAGTTCCCATTGTGACACCCTAAACTGTTATATCTTGATATTTTCTCTATTCTCTGCCTTCAGTTTTTATCTAACTTTCTTCTCTCCCCCCCCCCCCCCTTTTTTCCTCTGTATGACCTTTCTATGACTGTAGAGAGGAGATATTGTCTGGTGACAGAAGGAAAGCAGAACAAAAACAAACAAAAAATTGCACCCATGTTGACCCCTATATCAAGTCCAGTTTCACCTTAAATATGTCCATTGTTCTACCCATTGGGCATGGGCTAGGCCCTAAATCATTATTCATTTCTGATTAAACCTGACAGGATCTTTTTTAGAGAATAAAGGTCTCTGTGAATTCCTTGGGATGTTTTTAAAGGGAAAAAATTCAAAATCCCCCACAATCAATCTGTCTAGTCCCTTTGCAGAAGCCTTCAAATTTATGTTTGAAATCTAGGTAAACATGTAGGTTCCAAAAAAGTAAGTTCCTAATGTTTATAAGCATCACAGAAAAATGTTTACAACTGGAATACAATGTAAGAAGGCTTAGCTTTGGCTATAACTTCTATGAAATGTTCTTTACTTTTTGCCCAACATTAGTAATAAAACGCTGTTTGTAGTAGAATTTTGACAGTCCCTTAATTCTTAATTTCTTCCATGAGTCTGCTAAAAGAAAAAAATCTTGAGCATTTGAAATACTTAGAAGATAATGCCTAGTTTGAAAGACAAGGATATCACTAAGACAAGAAAACCTCATTTGTGAATTATAATGACAAATGAGGCTGATATCAGTAAATTTATGTTCCTGTCAAGGATTCTAAAGTAAACCTAGAAAGATAATTGATATATTAAGGCCTACATATGGAAACTACCTGGCTTTGTTGTAGCTAAGTCCTACTTTGCTAGGAAATGGCCTAACACTATGTAAATGTATTGAAATAATCAAAGTCAACAGAAATGTCAATGTGCTGAGAAAAATTTTATCAGAAGTGCCAATGCATTCATTTGGAGACTCTTCACAGGCGTCCACAGCTGTTCCTGTAATCTTTTTTTTTTTTTTTTTTTTGAGTTGGTGTCTCACTGTCGCCCAGACTGGAGTGCAGTGGCCGCTCCCGGGCACCGCAGCTTCGACCTGCTGGGCTCCAGTGATCCTTCCGCCTCAGCCTTCCGAGTAGCTGGAACTACAGGCGCGCGCTACCACGCCCGGCCTGAGTGGGCTCAGGCAATCCACTCACCTCAGCATCCCAAAGGCACGGGATTACAGGCTGAGCCACCGAGCCCGGCTTAGCACTTTATTTTCATTACAATGATCTTTTGGGGAAAATACTTTTTCAGAATTAAATATAAAAAATAAATGACACAGCTAACTATAATCTAGGGCTTTAAAACTGTAGTCTTAGCCTAGTCTCCTATATACACAACCGGGCCATATGACCCCCACCAGTAGGCTCAGCCCCACAAAGAATCGGGGATCCAACCAGATTTGAAACAAGAAGGATTAAATAGGCCTCACTCAAAAATAGAAAACATCAAATATCTTCTGTCCTACTGAAGGCCTGACTTTGCAATGGTGTTAATGTTTATATCCCCCCAAAATTTATGTGTTGGAATCCTACCCGCCAAGGGGATGGCATTAGGAGGTAGGGACTTTGGAAAGGCAACAAATCCTGCCCGAATGGAATTACTGTCTTTATAAAATAGGCCCACGGGGAGTTCATAGCTACTTCTACCATGTGAGGACACAGAGAGAAGGCACCATCCGTGAATCAGGAAGCGGGCCCTCATCAGACAGAATCTGCCAATGCCTTGATCTTGAACTTCTCAGCCTCAAGAAA
>CAUYQG010264354.1:117-19620 GCA_963574415.1 Tarsius wallacei
CATCATATAACATTGATAGTTTTAACAATTTTTAAATAAATCTTTTATTTAATTATGGACAATGTATATATGTATGTATGTATGTATTTATGTCAGAATCTCACTCTGTTGCCCAGGCTGGAGTGCAGTGGTACACTCATAGCTAACTACAGCCTTGATTTCATGGGCTGAGTTGATCCTTCTGCCTCAGCCTCCTGAGGAGCTGGGACTACCGATGTCTACCACCACACCTGGCTGATTTTTAAAAAAATTTTTTAAATCAGCCAGGTGTGGTAGCGCCCGCCTGTAGTTCCAGCTACTTGAAAGGCTGAAGCAGAAGGATCACCGGAGCCCAGCAAGTCAAGGCTGCGGTGGCCGGGAGTGTGCCACTGCACTCCAGTCTGGGCGACAGAATGAGACTCCAACTCAAAAAAAAAAATTTTTTTTTTAATAGAGATGAAGTCTCACTATGTTGCCCAGGCTGGTCTCAAACTCCTGGTCTCCAGCAATCCTCTCATCTTAGTCACCCAAAGTGCTGGGATTATAGGTGTGAGCCACCACACTGAGCCCTTTTTAGCCATTTATTGATGCTTTCTTGAAAGAAAACAAATCTACCTGGTTAGTAGTGAGAAGCAAAGATACGAACTGGTTTAGCCCTTGTGGACGCACCTCAGAACCATTCTGAGGCAGAGAAATGACAGGAGTGGGTCACCATCATTTTTCCAGAGACTCCAACTAGAGAGTACACAAAACTCTTTGGGGAAAGCTCCAGCACCTCAGGGGATGGCCGAATGCCCACAAACACTGTTTCCTGTAGGGGGAGGGGCCTGTGGGGAGAGGCTGTGTGAGTTGCTTCAGCCAGGGTGTCTGGGGACGGGGCCCTTCTTTCCTGACCCAGAGGTCACTTCTGAGTGGAGGCTGGAAGGAGTCCCAGTTGTCCAGGGACTGGTTTCTCCCTTGTTTTGTCTCCTAGTTTTTCTCTGACTATTCTAGGAAGACCCCCAAGACCCAATCAATCATCCAGAAGAGAGTCTTCCCAGAGGAAGGTCTTGAGGTCTTTTCAAGTTGTTCAACCCACACAGCTTGGAAATGCAGCAAGGTGCAGGGAGGTTAGCTTAGAAGCCAGAGTGCCCTCAAAGCTAGACTGAACTTTGTAGCACCCGTGGAGATTCCTGCACCTCAGGGTGTGCGGATTCTGCACCCCTGAAGTGAGTAGAAAAGAAGGGTAGTGATCTTGAAGGAGACTTCCCATCTCTCCCGGCACCCGGCACCCTGTGGTTCTTCCCGCCAAGTATCCGGAAGCTTCTGCAAAGTCCTGAGTGAGGCCTTTCCTGAGCTTTAGGCATGTGGAGGAGGCTTCAAGTGGTCAGAAGAGGGCCGGAGAATCCTTCCCTGTCATTGTGGTTGATCTGGGACCAGGGGGGCAGGCCCGGGTCAGCCCAGTACTGAGAGGACAGCAGAGTGGCCAGGCGGGGCCGGAGATGTTGCTTCTGTGTCCAAACCCCAGGAGCCAGGCAAGGGCTCGGCCCGGGGCCCAGCAGCCCCAAGTCACAGCGGTGGGGGCGGTGGGCCCGTCTGGCACCCCACCCGGCATAATCCCAAACACAACTGAACTCAGCATAACCTGAAATTCGGTTCATAGGGGTTTTGTGGTATTTCACTTTGAAACTGTAGCTGATGCTTTTGCTAAGGATGGGTGAACACAGCGATGTTTGGGGTTTGGCAGATCCCTCTGACAGGTCTTCAGACACTAGAGGTTTGGGGGAAAAAATGAGAGGGCGTCCTGCCAAACCCTCCCATTTCCCTTTAATTTTTAAAGCCAGTGTGTACTTTGATGAGAAACTTAATACATGTGTTTCTGATTCATTTACACGTTCGGGGCCGTTGCTCTGTAACTTTGCATCTAAAGGGTCTGGGAAGCCTCTTTCATCCCCATGCTGTTGAGATGGCTGGTTTTCTTTCTGGGGGAAGCTAGACGGCTCAATTTTCTTGCCACACAGAGTTAGACTCCAATGGGGCTTGAAGTTCTAGGTGGCCCTCAGACACATCCCTTGAGCCCTGGATGGCTCTGGACATGCGAGGGCCCCTGTACCCCTCCTCCAGCCCTGTCTCCTTCCCACCCTGGAGATCGCCATGGAAATGTGTATACCACATAGTGAGCGATTCCAGGGAAACTTGAGGCTCTCAGAGATTTACGACCCAAAGCCTGAGCAGATCTCAACAGAAAGGGAAGCGGGCGAGGGAATGAAAGTGAGCTCAAGTTTCCTGGTTTAATTTACAACCAACGTCTCCTATCCCGGTAAGCAGGGCCCCAGTCCTAGCCTTCCTCGGCTCCCCCCACCTCACCCAGCCCCCAGGACTGACTTGCACATAGCCTCACCTCCTTTGGGATCCCCTCCTGTCCCTCTCTTTCATCTGTTCTTGAATATCTTTCACCAAGACGTTTCGGATCACCTCTTCCAAGGGCATGGTTCCCAGTGGTCCAAAGCCTGGGAGCCCATAGTGTGGCCTCGTGCAGTTTTCACCTACAGACAGAGCAGTCCCAAAGCGAGTGAGGATGTGGTCTTGAATGCCAAGAGCCACTTTTCTTCAAAGGGCTGAAGTGGGAAATTAATATGGCTGGGCCTGATGAGAAGACAGAGGGGCCGTGTCATAGAAGTGCTGGGAAAATGCTGCCTTTTCTCTGGAGAGCTTAAGGCTCTCCTTCTAGTTACAATATCTTGGGTCGTTACACTCATTTCTGGGGGGTCTGAGATAATCCTCCACTGAGACGAGGCTTAAAGGTCTCTAGTTATCCTGTAATTCCCATCAGTAGGAATCCCCCAACTGCAGCATCTTGAGACCAACTGTGCCAATGAACAGTGCCTGGTGTGGAATGGAGATTTAAATGCTCACACACGCAATAGCCAAGATGTGCAAACAACTCGAGAGTCCATCAACAGAGGAATGAGTAAACAAGGTGTGATATGTACAGACAGCAGAATATGATTCGGCCCAAAGAAGGACGGATGTTCTGACACATGCTACAACATGGATGAACCTTAAAGTCTCTATGCTAAGTGAAAGGAGCCAGACATAAAAAGCCGTAGATTGTGCGATTCCACTTACATGAAACATCTAGAAGAGACACATCCACAGAGACAGAAAGAAGAATAGAGGTTACCACAGGCTGGGGTGGGTGGGAATGGGGAGTTCATGTTTAATGGAGACAGAGTTGGGGGTAATGGAAAGGGACAGTGGTGATGGTTACGCAACAAAATGAGTGTACTTACTGCCACTGAATTGTACACTTAAAAATGACTATAGAGCCGGTAGTAGTGGCTCACGCCTGTAAATCCTGGCACTTTGGGAGGCCGAGGCAAGAGGATTGCCTGAACCCAGGGGTTAAGACCAGCCTGAGCAACTTGGTGAGACATCATCTCTACAATAAACCGACAAATTAGCCAGGTGTGGTGGCGCACACCAGTAGTTCCAGCTACTTGGAAGGTTGAGGTGAAAGGATTGTCTAGGCCCAGCAGGTAGTGGCTATGGTGACTTTGAGCATGCCACTATACTCCAGCCTGGTGACAGAGTGCGACTTCAACTCAAAAAAAAAAAAAAATAGATACAGGGCCAAGAGCGGTAGCTCATGCCTGTAATCCCAGCACTTTGGGAGGCCAAGGCAAAATATTAGATGAGAACGGTGGTATGCGCCTGTAGTCCCAGCAACTCAGGAAGCTGAAGCAGGAGGACCATCTGAGCCCAGGAATTTGAGGCTGCAGTGAGCCATGATCATGCCACTGCACTCTAACCTGGGCAACAGAGTGAGACCTTGACTGAAAAAAAAATGGCCACAATGGTAAATTTCATGTTATGTATATTTTACCACAGTTTATAAAAAAAAGTTCACAGTGGACCGTTCTTCAAAACCCCCTAAGAATGATTCTTTCTCACCGTAGCAGCTTTCTGCTAATATCAGTATCAAAGTTTACTCTTAAACGTTCTCAGATAAGCTTAACCTTGAAAAAGCCTACAATTTTAAGCCATCCCAAATATCCTCGTAGCCAGTGGTTTCAGAAGAACATTCCTGCTCACAACTAGCGCTACAACCTGCACTGGGCTAGAGTTCAAAGACTTTCTTCTTGTAAAAAAGATCATTCTCAGTTTCCAAAATCAACATTTTCCCCCTGAGCCTTTTAGCACTTGATTAGTTGGCAAAACCAATATTAGTTTAAATGAAAGGCAATCTGCAGTGTAGGGAAACTCACCGAGCCGTGGTCCTCCCCCAGGGTCACTGAGCTGACGGGGTACGAGCCGCAGGACCTGATCGAGAAGACCCTGTACCACCACGTGCATGGCTGCGACGTGTTCCACCTCCGCTATGCACACCACCTGCGTGAGTAGCACTCCTGACCCCAGCATGGGAGCCAGCTAGTGGAAGGGACACTGAGGACAGGGCGGGGGGATCATGTCCCTTTGGTTTGGTGCAGTAATCGTCCATGGTGTTCATGCGAGTCTCAAACCTCAAGCAGAACTTTCTCCACCCCTGAAGTCTAGCTCCCTGGTGCCAGTTCTCAAGCATCCAAGGTCACCCTTCCAGGAAACTAGCAGGTGTGGGATGGCTCGAAAGTCACTATGATTCTAGATTGTAGATTTGGAACCTGAACTTTCCTGTGATATCTAGACACCAGTTTCAAGTAACAGTAGCAGTCTTGGAAGAACTGATACACACGGAGACCTCACTACTGTCAGGCTGTGGTTTAAGTGATTAAATAAGTGACCAACCCAGTGAGGGAGATGCTCATGGCCATAGTCCCCATTTTACTGTTGAGAATGTTGTGGTCCAGAGAGGTTAAGCCACTTGCCACGGTCACACAGCGGGGAGGTGCAGAGCTGGAGTCGAACCCACACAGAGTCTGGCCTCTGACTATTGTACCCCACCTGGTGAGGAAGCCCAGGGGAGGCCACCGTCCCACAATGGGAGGAGTTAGCTTGGAAAGGGCAGACAAAACTGACTTGGTCTGCCCACGAAGCCAGCTCCAGCACATCTGGGTTCAGGGTGCCCTCATGACTCAAGTGGTTAAAGAAGTGACACTTTTCTTTTAGAGTCCAAGCTGAGGCAGAGAATAATTTGGATGGAGTGGAATACCTCATCCTTCTGCTGGCCAGCCCTGCCATGCCAATGGCTGGTCCGGGGGTGCTTCTTAATGGGGTACAGATGGTTGGAGGAGCCGGGTCTTCTGCAGCGTGGCCCAGATGGCATGTCCTCTGCTTTTGCTTTGCTTTGTGTTAGCTAAGGGACATTAGAGGACCAGTTGCTGGTGGGGTGGCGGGGATGGACGGTAGGTCCACAAACTGATTTCCCCGCGGCTGTGTTGTGTGCCTGGCCATTCAGTGCAGGCTGGGACCCATGACAGGGTCTAGGGAGTCACCGTTGCTCTCGTCTCCCCAAGCCGCTCCCGGCAGAGACCGGTAACAACCAGGAATTTTGGTTTTGAAGACTTCGATGGCTTCTTCCTTGCTCCCTGGTGCACATGGAGACTTGAAGTTGTGACCAATCTTTTTCTTTCTTTTTTTGAAATGACCAAATCATGACCTCATATACACATCCCTGTCCTTTGAGGCCAAGCGTGGTAGGGAAGCAACTGCTTAGAGTTTGGATGCTACTGTGGGTCAGTGTCACTGATGTGGGAGCTAGAAATGTTTCTTGTGCAAACCAGGTAGGATATGTCCATTCTAGACTTGGCTATTCGGGAGACCTGAACAGGCAGGTATAAAGAGAGGGATGGAAAGGGGGCATGTGCACTGAAGTAGTATGAATGAGCAGTTGGGAAATGGGAGAGGCCTCTGCTTCGAGGGCAGGGAGCTGTGATGTGTGCCACAGAACCATCTGGAAGGATGACAATGGGACTAACAGATTGAAAGTAAGGGCTCATACTTCCACAGGCTGCTCTTGCTACTATTGGTGGAAAGGTGTAGCGGCTGTTCTGAGGGAAAAGCCAGCCCAGGGGGTTCCAGAGCCCCCTTCCACAGAGGCAGGAGCATGTTGGGGAGTTTAAAACAAACCCTTGAATTACAAGAAGGTTGGCTGAAGGGTGGGAAATTAGGCCTCTAAACACAGAGAAAGAAAACGTATAGAGTTAAAAGTCTTCATTTTAAATATCATTTCTCCAGCCTGGGCAATACAGCAAGACCCATCTCTCCTTAAAAAAAAATTCTTTTTTAATTTTTAAAATTGTTTTATATTTTATTATAGAGATGTGGGGTAAAAATTTAAAAAATTAGCTGGGCATGGTGGCTCACACTCATAGTCCCAACTACTTTGGAGGCTGAGGTAGGAGGATCACTTAGGGCCAGGAGTTTGAGGCTGCAGTGAGCTGTAATCTCTGCACCACTCCAGTCTGGGTGACAGAGCAAGACCCTGTCTCAAATAAATAATAAATACCACTTTTTTCATCTCACATACCTGGCTGATGAAGGAGGTAGGGAACTTTCTTTTTTTCGGGGAAAGGAATAGAATTTGTGCTTGGAAAGGCAGAGAAGGCTACGGTGATACTGGTCAAATGGCTCCTCCGTCCCTGAAATGGACAAACACTTTTTACTTACCAATTCTGACCAGTAGGCCATTTGGGGAGCTGCATCCCTCTTGTGTCCATTCCCCAGGTGAGCAAGGCAAGGCTCAGAGGCCACTCACACAAGGGCAGCATCTGAGTCCATTGGGCTTCAGACTTCAGCGGTCTCCACACACGGTCGGTCTTCATGCTGGAGCTGCGGGCTGGTCGTGGTTCTCTGGGGCCCCAAGCTCCCCGAGTGTGCACGGTGCTTACCAGACCCACAAGGGGATTCTAGCTGTGAGGTCTCCTGCGATTCACAGGACAGCCCCACTTCATCTCACTGGAAGGGTGTCATTCCCAGATACAGCAGGTGTCCAAGGGAACTCTGAGAAGGAAGGCACACAAGGCTTCCAAGACACACAGACGAGGCGGGTGTGTTTAGAAATTGGGCAGAGAACATCTTTCTTTTCCAAATGGGCCAGAATTGGTAAATCAAAGAAAACAGAAAATAGCAAGACTGGCAGTGATTGCTATTGTTCTGTGACTCTAATCTTGGCTGTGGCAGAGGACAGGAGGGACAGAATGCACCCCAGCTAGGACGAGGTCCACCCAAGACCATGAATGAGCCCCTGCATCTGCCTTAGTCTCCCCTCTGGTAGCTCTGAGAGGGAGTGGCAGCCAGGGTCAGTCTCAGAGGATGGTGGGTTCTTAGCTGAGGTTCTTACCCTAGCCTGGATGTGAGAATCAGTCTTCTGGAACGCATGCCTTATTTCCCAGTGTTGACCTGGCTAGTGGCCTCCCCTCAGAGCACTCAGTGGGGATATCACGTTCCTCTCCAAAGCTAGAACTCTCCACCAAAGTGAGGGAAGACAGTCACAGCAGAGCATGGCCTCTGGAGGTGGCTTTTCATGTCTCTCCATGCCCAGGGTTAGGTGGCATCTGTTAAGTTCCTTAAACTCCAGCTGCCACTGAGCCTGGTGACTAGACACAGGTCAGGGAGTGAGGAGTGAGCCTGGGAAGGGGAGACACAAGGGATGTTGTCCATTGGTGATGGCCCTGGGAGGCTGGCACTCAACCCAGGGGACACTGGAGCCAGTGCAAGTCCCCACCTCAGAGTCAGCCAGCAGAGGGGAGAGAGAACAGAAGTATTTACACACCAACCCCGGTCAGTCACTGGTCGATGGCTATTCTCAGGGGGGTGTTAATTCCCTAGCTTACCCTCCAAGCGGTCAGAGTGGGCTCTGCCAAAGAAAGACCTTGGGAGGAGAGTGGGTGAGGCATTTGAAGTGGCCCAACCAGAGCAAGGTTGGTCTCTTCTCAACCTGTCCTCAGCTTCCTCCCTTCTGGGCCTCCACTGGAGCTGTGTGAAGTTGTTCTCTATTCTAACCCTTGACAAGTTTCTCCTCACTTCCCAGACCTGCCTGCCATCTTTTCCTGTCTGCCGTCTTTTCACATGGGCCATACCTCTCTCTGGGGGTCCCTGCTGGCCCAAAGGCGTGTCCTCACACCCAAGCCCTGCTCTATGAGGCTGAGGGAAGCCTAACCGCCACACTCTCCAGTTCTGTCTTCACGCCTGACATGGTGCCAACCGCTGCCACCTTCCTCTCAGGGAACTATGTCTGGACACTGTTTGGCCCCGTAGAGCCCCATCCAAGAGACCTAAGTTCTTACTTCTGTACGAAATTTCTAGACCGGTCCGTGGCCTGTTAGGAACCAGGCTACACAGCAAGAAGTGAGTGAGTGGCAGGCGAGTGAGCAAAGCTTCGTCTGTGTTTACAGCTGCTCCCCATTGCTCATTATCACCTGAGCTCTGTCTGCTGTCAGATCAGTGGCAGCATTAGGTTCTCTAGGAGCACAAACCCTGTTGTGAACCGTGCATGTAAAGGATCTAGGTTGCACGCTCCTCATGAGAATCTAATGCCTGATGATCTGAGGTAGAGCTGAGGCAGTGATGCTGGTGCTGGGGAGCAGATGCAAATGCAAATTAACATTCGCAGTGAGGTCTGACTGCACAGAGACCATAATAAATCAATTGCGTGCAGACTCATATCAAAACCCTGTCAGTGAGTAGCAAGTGGTTTGGTAGGTTTCAGTTGTTGTGTCTGGCTGCAGGCTTTAAGTCAGAATCCGACACTCATTTTAGTCTGTGCAAGACCCACCCATTATTTGATTTACCACTTCCATCCGTGCCTCGTTTCTTTATGGTAAGTTATATAATTATTTAATTCTATATTACAATGTAATAATAATAGAAATAAAGTGCACAATACATGTTATGCACTTGAATCATCCTGAAACCATCTTCCCTGGGTCCATGGAAAAATTGTCATCCACAAAATCAGTCCCGATGCCAAAAGGGTTGGGGACTGCTGCTTTAGTTTCATGGTGTTCAGGTCCCAATGGGGACTGTATTAGTGTCCTACACCTGTCGTACCAAAGTGAGAAGTGCTGGGATTACAGGTGTGAGACACTGCACCCAGCCTGGGTGGCTTAAAACAACAAAAATGGATTCTCTCACAGTTCTGGAGGCCAGAAATCTGAAACCAAGGCATCAGCAGGTCTGATTTTCCTCCAAGGGTCTGGAGAAGGACCCTTCTTTGCCTCTTCCAGTTTTTGGTGTTCCCAGGTGTTCCTTGGCTTGTGGCCACATCACTCCAATCTGCCTTCATCTTCACATGGCCTTCTTCTCTGTGTCTGTCTTTTGTAAGGACACTTGTCACCGGATTTAGGGCCCATCTGGGCGAACCAGGATGATTTCATCTTGGGATCCTTGACATGATGACATCCTCAAAGACTCTTTTCCCAAATAACCTCATATGCATATCCCTGGGGGTTAGGATGTGAAACATAGCTTTCTGGGAGACACTACTCAACCCATGACAGGCATTTTTGGTGTGCTTTTCAGTCTTTAAAACCCAAAATATGCCGGGCTTGGTGGCTCAGCCTGTAATCCCGCGCTTTGGGAGGCTGAAGTGAGTGGATTGCCTGAGTCCGCGGGTTCGAGACCCGCCTGGGCAAGTTGGCGAGACCTCATCTCTACAATAAATCAAAAAATCAGCTGGGTGTGGTAGCGCATGCCTGTAATTCTGGCTACTCAGAAGGCTGAGGTGGAAGGATCGCTGGAGCCCAGCAGGTCGAGGCTGCGGTGGCCGGGAGCGACCACTGTACTCCAGTCTGGGTGACAGAGTGAGACTCCAATTCAAAAACAAAAACAAAAAACAAAAAAACCCAAAATAGAAATAAAAGTCAAGCTCATGGTCAAAGTTCACTTTCCTCCTGGAAGTTGGCTCCCAGACATAGCTGTGTCTGCAGGGGACATTCTGAAGGTACCAGAAAGGCCACATAATTTTCTGGATTGTATATTTATGGAACTAGAATTTCTCCCAAAGGAGCCTTGGAAGCCAGGGATACTGGTTTTCACCTATGCATGGATCACCTTGAATATAGAACTGCCTTAGACCATGATGCTGGAAACATTAAAGCATAGAGGTGCGTGGGGCAGGGCCTCTGCCCTCAGGAACTTATGGCCTGGGGATATCTCTTCCCTTTCCCTGTCCCTGTCTGTCACCACCGTAAGAAGGGTCTTCCTTCATAGCTGTCTAGCCTAGGATCATCTTAGGCAGCTAATTAAGGATGGCACACTGGAGAGAGAACTGGAGCAAGCCAACGAGGGTTGTGACTAAGTGTCTAAGATTTCAACTTGGATCGACATATTGACTTTTGGGTCATAAAGAAGCAAAATAATAATAATAATAAATTATATGTGTATGTGTGGTCTCTGTACCTAAGTCTCATCACAGCAGAGTTGGGGAGGGTCAGAGATAATAAAATTGCTCTGCAATGTGTTTCTTAATATAAAACGTTTGGAGACCAGACACCATGGTTTATGCCTGTAATCTCAGCATTTTGGAAGGCCAAAGTGGAAGGATTGCTTGAGTCTAGGAGTTTGAGACCAGACTTGTCAACATAGCGTGATCTCATGTCTACAAAAAAAGTTCTAAATTAGCTGGATGTGGTGGTGTGTACCTGTGTAGTCCCAGCTACTCAGGAGGCTGAGGCAGAAGGATTGCCTGAGCCCAGGTGGTCGAGGCTGTAGTGAGCTGTGATCATGTTATTGCACTCTAGCTTGGGCAGCAGAGTGAGACTCTGACTCAAAAAATAAAAAATAAAAAAAAAGCAAAGCCCAAAAGAACCATTGTAAAGCTTGCCTCTTTCCTCCTGTCTTTGCTTATTCTCTTCAGCAGGAATTTTGTCCTGCCAAGGGAGTCTGTTGAGATGCAGATGTTAAACTTGGACAGAGAAGAGCTGGTCTCTGCACCGTCCGGGGTGGGCGCACTTGTCCCTGTTGTTACGCAGCAGGACAGTTCCTAGCTTCAGTATGTTCGTTCCTAGCTTCATCCCTAAAGGGTGTGGGCTGGACGTGAAAGTATTCCTGCTTCTTGACTCCACAAGAACTGCTCTCTAACATTAAAAAAACAAACAAAAAAAACACTGACTTTTCATTCTCATTATAAATTCAAGCCTCCTCCTTGTTGGATACTTAGAAAATCAAGAAAAGCTGAAAAGAAGAAAATGAAAACTACCTGTCATTTTCAATTGGATAATCAGTTAATATGTATGGCATGCTCAGGAGATCCTCCCACCTCAGCCTCCAGAGTAGCTGAGGGTATGGGCATGAGTCACCAAGCCCGGCTAATTTTTTGATTTTTTTGAAGAGACAAAGTCTCGCTATGTTGCCCAGACTGGTCTTGAACTCCTGGGCTCAAGCCATCCTCCTGCCTTGGCCTCCCAGTGTGCTGGGATTACAGGCGTGAGCCACTGTGCTGGCCTGTCTGCCACTAATCTGCCACTTCACATGAATCATCTAATCTTCCTAACAACCATAGGATGTAAGGACTATGATTATTCTCTTTTGACAAATGAGGAAGCTGAGGCCCAAGGGGTTGGCAGCTTGTCCAAGATCACACAATTAGTTGGGGTGTGTGTGTATGCACATATGACCAGTCTTTCATAATTATGGTTATACTTTATGCATTTGTAAATCTTATCTTTTCTTCACATATCCCATCATATTACAAATTCTTACTAATCATGATTTTTACTTTATTTTTTAAAATTTGTATCGAGTCGGGGTCTGTGCTCACAGCAGCCTTGATCTCCTGGGCTCAGATGATCCTTCCACCTCAACCTCCTGAGTACTAACAGGCTACAGGCATGCACTACTATGCCCAGCTAATTTTTTGATTATTTTGTAGAGACGAGGTCTTGCTATGTTGCCCAGGCTAGTCCTGAACTCCTGGACTCAAGTAATCAGCTCTCCTTAGCCTCTCATGTGCTGGGATTACAGGTGTGAGCCACCATTCCTGGCCAATTATTTTAATGGCTGCATAGTGTGCCATAATTTATTTCCTCTTGTCCCTGTTGTTGCACAGGTGAGTCTGTCCGCACCCCTTTTTCCTGAATTTTAGGCAAACCTGCAGTGAATCTCTCTGTACGTAAGCCAGTGTTTGCATTGTTTGTAATTTCCATAGCATCAATCCCTGGCAATGTCAACAGGCATGAGCTATGAGTGTTTTCCATAAGTGTCACACCGATTTATGCTTTCAACACACATGAAAATCCTTCTCCCATAGATTAGCTGGTGTTACCTCTTTTTTTTAAAGATAAAATTCATGTAATATAAAATTCACCTTTTTAACCCTTTTCAGCAGTTTTTCATCTATTCTCAGTGTTGCGCAACTATCACCGCCATCTAATTCCTGGACATTTCCATCACCCCCCAAAGGCATCATCCCCAGTCCTCCTCCCCTCTAGGCCCTGACAAAACCCTCATCCACTTTCTGTCTCTGTGGATTTACCTATTCCGGACATTTCATGTAAAGGGAATCTTGTAATATTTGTTTCTAGTTTTTTTCTGAGATGGAGTCTCATTCTGTTACCCAGGCTGGAGTGCAGTGGCACATTCACGGCCACCACAGCCTCAACCTGCTGGGCTCAGGTGATCCTTCCACTTCAGCCTTCCAAGTAGCCAGAACTACAGGTGCCACCACACCCAGCTAATTTTCTTGATTTATTGTAGAGATGAAGTCTTGCTATGTTGCCCAGGCTGTCTCGAACCTGTGGTCTCAGGCAAGCCTCTTGCCTCAGCCTCCCAAGGTGCTGGGATTACAAATGTGAGCCACTGTGCCCAGCTTGTTTCTATTTTAGTGGCTGCTGATTTGATGGCTGGTGCCTACTTTTGAGTTAAATGAGCATTTGTTCATTATTTTGCCCATTTATATTTATTCTTTGTGAATTACTTGTTCATGTCTGTTCCCCACATTACTTTAGGGTTTTAGTGTTTTTATTAATCTGTATTAACTCTTTATATATTAAGGTGAATAACTCGACGATGATATTTGCAGCATTTTTTCTTCTGCACCAAAATATTTTGATGTGGATGATAAAGAACATCTGTAAGGTGAAAAGAAGCCATGACAGGCAAAGGAGAGCCCAGGGAGTGTCTGGGCAGAGACTGGAGACTTTACCTCATGGTACAGAAGGAATGCTGAATTTTTCTTGCATATGAGCCCCTGGGGTTCCCTCCAGCGCCAGCAACTACAGTCCCAGACGGTAGTCCCTGCCCTGAGAAGCAGGGACGTCCTGGAGCTGGGGACATGGGCATCCAGGGGTTTCTTTCTCGACTTTCACTAGCCTGGAGGTTATTGCTGCTTTCTCCTCGCCACTGCCCACCTGCAGGTGCTGGCACTTTTCCTCCCCAGCCTCCTCCAACTGCCTCCTCAAAGGCTGCGAGGTGGAATGGTGGTTTATGGATGCACTGAGGCTCCGGGTTTGCCGCTCGGCAGCCTGGCGTTTGCGCCCATGCATGGAAGATGGGCCCTTAGGCCCCATTTTCAGGAACTATGTAGCCAAGAGAGGGCCTTCCTACACGAGCAACATAGGAAATTAATGGGCCCAAGGAAAATGGGTTAATGGGAAGAACATATAAATGACAAAAGGGTAACACTCAGCTTTGCAACGAATACACGCATGTTCTGGTGAACCAAAGCATCGGCAACAGCTTCACACTTGGGCAAATGCACTTACCATACTATTTTGTTTAAATAACTACATCACGCACTCCCTCTGTCCATTAGGGACTTGGGGATTATAGCATAATCATGGCATTTTGGAAACTCAAAAGCAGATCCAATTTTATCACTCCACCAGGTACAAACGCCGCTTGGGGGCTGTTTCCCCCAATGAAAGCAATGACTGTTAAATTAGAGTTCTTAAAGGGAGGGACGCCTTGAAGTTACCGGGGAAATTCTTGTGTGTGTGTGTGTGTGTGTGTGTGTGTGTGTGTACATGCACATGCACGTGCCTCCTGTGGAGAAAGCTCACTCCCTTTGTCAAATACGTGCTCAGAGGTTTCCTTGGCCCCGTTAGGTGTAGAACTGGGAATGTTGGTCACTGGTGAGGGCAGCATCCCCAGAGGCGGGGCTTGCGAGGTGTCCGAGGACTCATGTCACCTTGTGCTTGCAGTGCTGGTGAAGGGCCAGGTCACCACCAAGTACTACCGGCTGCTGTCCAAGCGGGGCGGCTGGGTGTGGGTGCAGAGCTACGCCACCGTGGTGCACAACAGCCGCTCGTCCCGGCCCCACTGCATCGTGAGTGTCAATTATGTACTCACGTAAGTCACACGTATTTGTTTCTCTCCTTGCTCTCTCCTCCTCCCTGTCCTGCATCGGTTTGCTCTGATAAGCACCATCTCTCTCCTCTCTCTCTCTCTCTCTCACAAGCTCTTCATTTGTCTCCTGTTTTGTTTTTATTTGAATAATCTAGTCACTCTGGAATGTCCAACGATTTCTGTGCTCAGCGATGAGGGCCAAATGCCAGGCGGTGGGAATGAGGGAGCCCTGCCCTGGGTGTAGCTTAGGGTCCCATCATAAAGCCCAAGTGAGGGGCATGTGGGGGCGGGTACACCCTCCACCATCTTGAATGGGATGCACATCCCACATCGGGAATACAAACTCGTGCTACCCGTGTCCATAAACATTTGGGTCATCTTGAGTGCTCTTGCTGTTTGAGACAGAGGAAACCTCCCTTTCCCATACCCACCCCCAGTCTTCCTATAGAGCCTGTTGTTGATGGTGAATATTTGGCCCCTTAAAAGCCAGAAATTAGCCAGGTGTGGTGGCACACCCTTTTAGTCCCAGCTGCTCAGGAGGCTGAGGCAAGAGGATTGTTTTGGGGGAGGATCGTTTTTTTGCCCAGGAGTTCAAGGCTGCAGTGAACTATGATCACGCCACTGCATTCCAGCCTGGGTGACAGAGCAGATCTCTCAAAAAAAAAAAGGCCCTGGAAGGTCAAAGTCAGGCACATACTTTTAAGGCCATTAGAAGTATCAGGACATAAGTCTACCCAGGGCATTACTCTCTGCCTGCATGGCTATTGTCTATTAAATAACCTTTCTCCAGGCTCTGACACTGGCAGTTCCCCCAGCCCCACCCTGAAAAGAGTCTCATTTGGGCTCTATGTGCAGTGAGGCCTCAGGCACTAGGCTCCTTCACAGATTGACTGCCAGGCTCCTCTGTGACTTAGAAGTCAGGTTTTGGCAGAACTGTCAGGGAGAAAACTTCTATCTTAGCCCCTTAATTACTCTTCCTGAGCAAAAGGGTGTGGGATGATACCCTAGGGCGACCTCTCCTCCTGTGAACATGACCATGCCAAGCTGGCTCTTTAGGGTGGAAATGGGCCCCTGGTGTGGAAGTGGACAAAGCCAGGGGCCAGGGTCTTGGACCCACAAAGGATATCCCACTCTTGCCTCCTGGGGGCTAAACAGAGGCAGCTGGGCCACGGACACTCATGCTGGATGATTTGATCAAGACCCTTTCCTTTTCGTCTTGACAGCTTTCCTAGTGGTGGTGTCCCCAGGAAATGTGTCCCGGGCTTTCTGGAATTGCAGAGAGCTGTACTGACCTCCCTCTATCCTGCCAAGTAGCACTCACCTGGCTCTGTGTTCCCTCGAAGTGCCAGGCCCAGGAATGCAGGCGGCTTTCATTAACGAGGGCAGGATGACCTTCTGTCAAGTCCCATGCATATCCAGCCTCAGTGAAGGGACACACTAGAGCATGGAGAGCGAACGTGCTCAGGGGATGGTGTCAGGGAAGCCGCTCTGCCTCACCTGCCTGCTGGACATGAATGGTCCCATTCTCGCTTTCCAGGGAGATCGAATACAAGGAACTTCAGCTGTCCCTAGACCAAGTGTCCACCTCCAAGTCCCAGGACTCCTGGAGGACCACCTTGTCTACCTCACAAGAAACTAGGAAATTAGCTAAACCCAAAAATACGAAGGTGAAGACAAAGCTGAGAACAAACCCTTATCCCCCACAGGTAAGCCTGCAGGTGGGGGGCACAGCTGGCATTGATCTTGGGGCCTGGGGACATCTGGACACGTTAAGGAATGATGAGCCTCTGATCTCACAACAGGGATCTCCCTGGTGGTGTGGAGCAAGAATCTCAGCCATATCCTGCCTACAGGGTAGTGACACAGCCCAGGGAAGGCTGACATCCAGGGGGACTAGTCAAGTCCAGGAGAAAGAAGACTGAATTGGGAAGGCACAGCAGCCTGTGAGAATCCACATAAATGTGGGTTAGAACACCAGTCCAGCGTGTTTGCATAACACTTTTTTTTTTTGAGTCACGGTCTCACTCTGTTGCCCAGGCTGGAGTGTAATGGCATGATCACGTGGCTCACCACATTCTCGATCTCCCTGGCTCAGGCGATCCTCCTGCCTCAGTCTCCTGAGTAGCTGGGACTATAGGCACACGCCATCATGCCCAGCCTGATTTTTGATTTTTTGTAAAGACGAGGGCTCGCTATACCCAGGCTGGTCTCGAACTCCTGGACTCAAGTGATCCTCCCGCCTTGGCCTCCCAAAGTGCTGGGATTATAGGAGTGAGCCATTATGCTCGGCCTTCCATAGCACTTTTTAAGTAAAAACTATCCCCCTCTTTTTTTCTAAAAGTAGTGTGAGCTTATGGAGACAGCAAGTGCCCATAGTGTCTGGTGTGTTGTCACCTTGGGGTGGGAGACCTATTGCCACCCAGGGAGCAAGTTACTGGGCAGTATTTCCATGCACCCGTCCTCGGTGGGTCTTGCAGTGGTGGTCAGGGTAGGGGTAAGTCTAACCCTAAGATGGAGTCGGGCCCCATCAGAGCAGATTTGAGGAGCTGGAAGGCGGCTTTCCACCGCCCCCTGGTTGGCCCCTCATCCATCTTCTTTGCCATGCAGCAATACAGCTCTTTCCAAATGGACAAACTGGAATGCGGCCAGCTTGGAAACTGGAGAGCCAGTCCCCCCGTGAGCGCTCCGGCTGCCCCGGACCCGCAGCTCCATTCAGAAAGCAGTGAATTCCTGTACGCGCCATCGTATGGCCTGCCCTTCTCCTACCATTACGGACACTTCCCTCTGGACTCTCACGTCTTCAGCAGCAAAAAGCCAGTGCTGCCGGCCAAGTTCGGGCAGCCCCAAGGATCCCCTTGTGAGGTGGCACGCTTTTTCCTGAGCACGCTGCCAGCCAGCAGCGAGTGCCAGTGGCATTATGCCAACCCCCTAGTGCCTAGCAGCCCATCTCCAGCTAAAAACCCTTCTGAGCCACCAGCGAATACTGCTCGGCACAGTCTCGTGCCAAACTACGAAGGTGGGTCAGGTTTGCCTGCAGGGAAGGGAGGAGGATGAGGATGGGGAACAGCAGGGGCGTGGCGGCCGTGGCAGAGGGTGGCAGATGGAAAAAGAATCATCAGGTCTTTGGCAAACTTTTCCTTCTGCTTCTAAGTAGAACTTGCTTTGCTTTGCTGTGTTCAATGTGAGTGCTTCCCGAGAGTGAGAGAGGACAGTCTATGTGCCTTGGGGATACTAGTGACAGCACAAAGGGCAAAGGAAACCCCAGTATGCAGCCTTCATGTATATCCTGACCTCGTTCACTCCCCAAAAGGAGACAGTGATTTTCAAACCCAGCTCCCATGTGCTGGGAAGGCCCTGGCTGTACTTATTTTACAAGATACCTTTCCATTCTGCCCAGAAATTAGCATGAAAGACAAGCTGCCTATTGGTTTCCTTCCCATGCCAGCTTTGAAAACAATGGTGGAAATTCATGGGCTCAGGGACAGAAATGCCACTTACTAACCCAGGGCAAATAACACGAACCTTTCAGGCCTCCGTTTCTTCATCTATAAAATGGGATCATAAGCTGTGTCATGTGTCTGCCCCAGGACTTGGCACACAGTAGGGACATGCTAGTTCAACAATAACAGACAAGAATAGATTTTTTGCCTTCTCTTCCTGGTGGCAGGCAAGCTGGTGTCCTCTGTGGGGGTGCCACCAGCTAACCAGGACACAGACAGACTCTTGTTTGCTCATTAGAACAACCCCAGGCAGAGGCTGGAAAGTGGAGATTGAGGGTTAGCTGCAGGAGACTTATTCCTGTTTTACCCAGACCTAACTGCCACTGGGTATAGACTAAGTTGGTCCAAATGTCCTGTGGGTACCACTAAAATGCAAGTGAATGCTACATCATGATGTTGTGACCCAGAAAAGAATCACACCAGCCCCCTCCTGAGAAAGGAAAGCTCCCTGGTCTCCCCCCATCCCCAGGCATATAGGGCTCTGCTCCTCTTCCTCCTGTTTTTTGTGCAAATCTGGGAATCCTTCACTCTGTGTTGTGACCCAATCTTTACGAGGCTGAGAGACATTTCTTTTCCAAATCTGAGAAGAGGGAGAAATTATGGGAGAAATCTAAACTTCTTGAAAATCACTAAAACGTTTTCAAAAGTAGCCAGCTTAGAAAAAGCCATACCAGTTCTGGCTACTTGGAAGGCTGAGGCGGAAGGATCGCTGGAGCCCAGCAGGTAGAGGCTGCAGTGGCTGGGAGTGTGCCACTGCACTCCAGTCTGGGCGACAAGAGTGAGACTCCAACTCAAAAAAAAAAAAGAAAAAAGAAAAAGCCATACCAGCGACCAGGGCTGCGCCACCCTGCCTTTTGGCCTGGGCCTGTCCCAGGAGCCACCAATCCCTTAGATTTGTATCCCCAATAACCCTTGGAGCACTAGGTCCGGCATAACCAATGATGAGAGTTTTGGGGAACATCCAAGGAAAGAAAGAGCAAAGGGTTCTGATAACAGCTGAAAATATCCACTTGACGTTGACTTGAAAGAATTATTTTTCTTCATGTCTGGAAGTTGACTGATACTGTGTCACACGGTATCTAGTTGTTACTGCTATTTTTAAAAGTAAAAGAGGATAACAACCACCTTGTTTTTCAGACACTTGATTTTTAAAAAATGCACCAAAGGTGCTAATTTGAGGCAGTTTGTGGTCAACTTCCCAGTCTTTTTGGTGTTAAAGGAAGACAAAGGTTGGGGGGAGACCCCAGGGAGCTAATTAATTTCAGGCATCTGGGTAGGGGCGGTTACATCTTTAATGACGATACGGTTACTCCTTCCCCACTGAGGGATAAGCAGAAACCAGGGCGGACCGGGTCACCCAACAGGAGGGCATGGTGGCTAGACCCCAGCTGTCCACTCAGGTGGCCACCAGCCCCGTGTGGCGGAATGTGATGCCTGAAACGTGGCCAGTGAGAAGCGTGCGCTTGCATCTCAACGACCCCACCCCGAAAGCAAACCATCCCCTAATTTTTAATATCGCTTGCACGTTGCGATCATATTCAGGATCGGCTGCACTAAGTACGTCCCTAACAGGAATTCCACCTGCCTCGCTTTACGGTAACGTGGCTCCCAGAACATCTCGAATCGCTCCTGCGGTGGGCCGCGCGGGCCTGGCCGCCGCGGGCTGCGCGCGTGGGCGGCGCGGGTGGCGCGGGTGGCGTCGCTTCCTCGGCCGTGCCCCTTCCTTCCTCCCCCGGGGCGAGCGTCCGTCTAACATGTCGCCTGTCCCCGCAGCGCCCGCCGCCGCCGCCGCGCGCAGGTTCGGCGAGGACACCGCGCCCCC
>CAUYQG010264356.1:0-23472 GCA_963574415.1 Tarsius wallacei
ACCACACCCGGCTAATTTTTTGATTTATTGTAGAGATGAGGTCTCACCAAGTTGCCCAGGCGGGTCTCGAACCCGCGGGCTCAGGCAATCCACTCACCTCAGTCTCCCAAGGTGCGGGATTACAGGCTGAGCCACCGAGCCCGGCGGTCAATAGAACTTTTGCCGTAATGGAAACAGTCTATATCTGTACTGTCCAATTTCACTACTCATATGGGGGTACTGAGTATTTGAAATATGGCTAGCATGAACAAAGAACTAAATTTTTTATTGTATTTAACTTTAATATTTATTTGTTTGTTTGTTTGTTAGAGACAAGATCTTGCTATGCTGCCCAGGCTGGTCTCAAATTCCTGGACTTAAACAATCCTCCCACCTCAGCCTCCCAAAGTGCTGGGATTACAGATGTAAGCCACCTCGCCTGAACTAATTTAATTTTTTTTTTTAAGTTGGAGTCTCACTCTGTCGCCCAGGCTGGAGTGCAGTGGCATGCTCATGGCCACCACAGCCTCGACCAGCTGGGCTCAGGAGATCCTTCCACCTCAGCCTTCCAAGGACCTGGAACTACAGGCGCTAAGTTTTTGATTTATTGTAGAGATGAGGTCTCACCAAGTTGTCCAGGCTGGTCTCAAACCAGTGGGCTCAGACAATCCTTTTATCTTGGGCTCTCGAAGTGCTGGGATTATAGGTGTGAGCCACCAAGCCCAGCCTAATTTAAATGTAAACAGCCAAATGAGACTAATGTGTTAGTGCAGTTCTAGATGCTTAGGCTGTGACCCCTCTCTTTCTTTCTTTTTTTTTTTTTTTTTTTTTTTGAGTTGGAGTCTCACTCTGTCTCCTAGACTGGAGTGCAGTGGCCGCTCCAGCCACCGCAGCCTCGACCTGCTGAGCTCTGGCAATCCTTCCGCCTCAGCCTTCCAAGTAGCCGGAACTACAGGCGCACGCTACCATGCCCAGCTAATTTTTTTGATTTATTGTAGAGGTGAGGTCTTGCCAAGTTGGCCAGGCAGGTCTCGAACCCACAGGCTCAGGCAATTCACTCACCTTGGCCTCCCAAAGCGCGGGATTACAGGCTGAGCCACCAAGCCCGGTGACCCCTTTCTTTCACTCCTCACACTCAGTCTGTCAGCAAATCCCACGGGCTCTAACTTCAACATATAACCACCTTCTTGCTATGACCTGGTCCAAGCCACCATAATCTCTTACCTGCGTTACTATGTCACATCCTACTACCTTTGGTTCTACAGTCTATTCTCAACACAGCAGCAAGAAGGATTCTGCTAAAATGCAAGATTGTGTCCCTGCTCTGGCTTCCCGCTGGCAGCAGAAGCCCTTACAAGGGTCTATGAAGCCTCACTGGGTCTTCCTCTTCTTCGTCTCTCCCTCATTACTCCCCCCACCCCACCACAACCACATGGGTACTCGCCCTGCCTCCCTGCTGCCAGGCATGCTCCCATTTCAGGGCAGCTGCAGCCGCTCTTCCCTCAGAACCCACAGAGCTCATTCCTCTGCCTCCTCCTGCATGTGCCAAAGCATCGCCCTTCCTGACCACCCCATTTAAAACTTCAGCATCACCCCCAGCCAGCACTCCCTCCCACTTTCCCTTTTCTTATTTTTCTTCAAAGTGCATCTCATCAACATGGAATTTAGCTATTTATTCTCTTCTCCCCCCTAAAAGCACCAGGAGGGCAGGAATTTTTGTCTGAGGTATCCCCAGCACAGAGTAGATGTTTTAGAAATATTTGGTTAATTAATTAATTTGGCCAAGGGGTGAGCCAGAAGAGAGGTTACCTCTGACTGAAGTAGTCCTAGGAGTGAAGGGCACTGGGTTATAAATAGAGTTCTTGTTCAGGATGTCAAGAGACCTGGGTTCAAGTCCACCAAATAGCCATTGTGACCCTATGCAGGGCCTCAGCTATTGAGCCTGTTTCCTAATCCTTAAAGGTGAGGATCCAAGTCTCTGTCTTGCCTCCCTTCAGGGGGAGGTTGAGAACATAATGAGATAATGCAAAAGCCCTTTGTGGGCCATGGGGGAAAGGGGAATGGAGTGTGCAAAGGATCCTGATGAGGAGACTGCCCAGGTAAGCCTTCAAGAGGAAGTTAATTGTAGGAAACTATGTTGACTGGATCCAACTCACTGAGAGATGGTGGTAGCCAGCTGTAATTCAGCAACACAAAGCAGCTTATTCTTGCAGTCCTTCTCATAGGGCAGCTGTAACCAGACAAAGAGGGTCAGGATCAGCCCAAGGACTCATCTTCCCCAGCAGCCCTGCGGCATGATCTTCTCCTTCGTTTTGTTTTGTTGAGTTGGTGTCTCACTCTGTCACCCAGGCTGGAGTGCAGTGGCACACTCACTGCCACTGCAGCCGCTACCTGCTGGGCTCAGGCGATCCTTCCGCCTCAACCTTCCAAGTAGCTGGAACCACAGGCGCACTCCACCTCAGGGACTCAATTTCTCAGGGACTCAATTTCCCCATTTGCACAGTGAGGGGCCCAACCACTATCTGAAGACCTCTCTTCCTAATTCTAACATCCTTTGACATTAGGAGAGTGGGTGCTTTTTGTGGGAAGGGCCTCAGAAGGGCTGGGTCCCAGCTGTGGGTAGAGTTACCTGGAAGATGGCAGAAGGCTCAGCGTAGTGGTCCAGGATGGGGTAGGGACGGTCCCTCCATCCCTCAGGGGCCTGGAGTTGGTAGCTGACCCTGACACTGATATTGGAAAAGCAGTCCTCTTCACAGAGCTGCAGGGGCACCACGAAAGGCAAGGTTAGACTTGGATGTGGGGGGAGAAGATAACAAGGAGAATACTTCTAACTTTGATGTAGTAGTAATAAGAAATAAATGATGAAAGTGGTGAGCCAGAAGTCCTAAGCATCTTCCAAATAAGGCTGAAGGGAAATTTCCTTCAAGCTGCCAAGAACTTTGGAGAAATCTCCTTTGATCTGCTATGGCCTTGGGTCTCATTGTTCCTTATGGTTCTTGCCCCAATCACAAAGGGATTCTGGCCAACAAGGGTTAAGAGCTTTATGCAGAGAGGAAGAGTCATGGTCACATCTGTGCTGACAAAGGTCTTTCTCAAAGTAGTACATATTAGGAGAGCTAAAAATAGAAAAGAAAGATTGCTTAGGACACCATTTGCCATTCTCTTTGCTCAAATGCACCATTCTGCTGTAATGAGAGCTTTGAACACATGAGAGTCAGTGAGCATGATTCTCTGGTGGAAAATGTCATTAAGCCTCTACTTAAGGAAGGCCATAGACTTGCTGGAAACTCTTAATCCAATTAACAGTCACTTTGGGAACCAATGTTTAGTTGAAGCATAATTCATGAGTTTGTTTATTGGAATAAAGGATCCTTATAGGTCCAAAGTTTAGATCATGTTAGGCTCTGAGTCTCGACAAAAATATATATTTTCATGTCTGTTGGCATCCTTTGCCACGAATAAACCTTTCTAGATGACCATTACTATCTTTATTTCTCCCTTTTACTTGTTCAGTTTTAATATGCTGATTCATATTCAGGCCCGCAGCCACGCTGTTATCAGGTGAGATTGTTATTCCTAACTTACTGCCGAGAAAAATGTCAGCAATTAGAGCACCTCTATCTCCTCCCATCCTATTATGTGGTTCCTGGTCAGTTATGATTATTCTAATCACCTTGTTTGTATGTATGAGCATGTATCCTTCACTGCACGTACCTCAAGTCTTTTCTCAGTGACACAGACTCTTCTGGGCTGCCATCTAAACTCCTCACTCACCTCTCCCTCTGTGGGGGTGAGCAGGAGTTGCTCACAGAGACTGGACCCATTGCTCCACTCTCTAAGGTAGCTCAGGCAGGGGATCCTGCCTGAACACTGCAGCCTTTTCCTCTGCTTCCCCACGTCCACGTCCAACGTGAAGTTGAGAGATGTCTCTCTGAGGCCTGGGAATGGAGACCAGAGCATCATGAGGAGGTGGGGATGGGGGAGCCCACAGGGAGACTCGGGTAGGAAACCAGCCTGCCTGCAGAAGCCTAGCCTGCCATGGTTCTGTGCAAGTCCCTCCTGAACTGTATCCCCACTCAGGCACTTCCCTGGGGCTGGACTCCTGAGTTTCTTCTTCATTTCAAAAATGCTTTTCTTGGCCAGACGTGGTGGCTCATGCCTATAATCCCAGCACTTTGGGAAGCCGAGGTGAGAGGATTGTCTGAGCTCGCAGGTTTGAGACCAGCCTGGGCAACATGGTGAGACCTCGTCTCTACAATAAGTCAAAAAGTTAGCTGGGTGTGGTAGCACGCGCCTGTAGTTCTGGCTACTTGAAAGGCTGAGGCGGAAGGGTTGCCTGAGTCCAGCAGGTTGAGGCTGCGGTGGCCAGGAGCATGCCACTGCACTCAAGCCTGGGCGACACAGTGAGACTTCAACTCAAAAAAAAAATGCTTTTCTTATTGTCTTCTAGCACCTGGCCCAGGTCCCTCAGTGCACCAGCCCCAAACCCAGAACTGCACATTCCCAGCACTGACAACCTTTCTTAGGGAAAGAGGGCTAAGGAAGGAAGTTGGGAGTGAGAAAATAATGAGGAGGAGAAATAGAGACTGAATAGAGAAAGAAAAACCATAGAGTAAAACCCAAGGATGGCAGAGCTAGAAGCACCTTGGAGGTTCCTGGGCCAACTCTCTTACTGTACAGAACAGAAACTGGGCCCAGCTAGGGAAAGACACCTGCCCTGTGTCACACAGCCCAACAGTTTCTGTGTCCTAGAAGCGATAGGTCTATCATTTTCTACCCCTATATTTAACAATAGTCTCCTTCTGCAGTAAAGCCACCCCACTCCATAAGACTGCTCTCTGGCCCATAGGAAGCAGAGAATCACCTCAGGGATTGTTACTGAGAGATTAAATCTTGGGGACTGTTGCTGAGGGATTGTTCTAGAGGGGAGAACTTGGGTTGACAGCAAACACCTGGGCTGTGAAATTCATGCCCACCTTCTCCTTTCTGGAAACAGTATCAGGTAAGGGGATGGGAAGAGAGACTAGGCCTTCAGAAGGTTATCAAATCCCACCCAGGCCAGGAGACCTGGCGAGGAGGGAAGGTAAGATGTAAATAAGAGAAAGAGGACAGTGTTTCTTAGGAGCCCCTACACACATGCACACAGACAGGCACAGTAGACAGAGATGAAGAAATGGCTGCCTTTTTCTGAGTCTCCAGAAACTTGATGCTTCAAACTATAAGGAAGGTATCCAATGCCCCTCTTCCCAACAGGGTCAGATAAACCCCTCCAGAGTTGGGTGTAACATCAGACCACCCTTTCCTGGAGGATTTTTTTCTTTTCTTTTTTTTTTTTTGAGTTGTAGTTTTACTGTTGCCCAGGCTACAGTGTAGTGGCATGATCACAGCTCACCGCAGCCTTGACCTCCTGGGCTCAGGTGATCCTTCTGCCTTAGCCTCTTAAGCAACTGAGACTACAGGCACATGCCACCACACCCAGATAACTTTTTAAAAATTTATTGTAGAGACAAGGTTTTACCATGTTGACCAGGCTGGTCTCAAACTCCTGGGCTCAAGAAATTCTCTTGCCTTGGCCTCCCAAAGTGCTGGGATTACAGGCGTAAGCCACCACACACGGCCTGGCAGTGTGTATTTAACAGAACCTAATGACAAAGAAGCTAAGCTCTAATGAGGGATTTCAAGCACCAGAACCTCATACCAATACCCACCCACCCCCTACCCCAGTCCTCTTTCCCTGTGCCTCACAGAAGCCAAAAAGGAATGACCATAACCCTGGGGAATCAGCCAGACTGCCAATTACCTGACTCAGCAGCTACTGCAGAGCTGATTTCAAAACACAGGTGTGCATCCACGGTGCTGTTGAAGCCAATGGGCAGTGCACTGGGGGTGAAGGTCATGGACACCTTCAGGTGAACCACAGGTCGTGAACTAAACAAGACAGCAAAGAGGACCATGAGAAGTGACCATAGGGCTTCTGGGGCATTGCTTGGCCAAAGCATAAATGCATTCAATGGATATTGAACATCTCCAATATGCAGGTGCTGCTCTGAATCTCCGGAATACAGCAAGGAAAGAGACAAGCCCCTGCTCTAGTGGGAAAGTGGACAACAAGCACATAAATAGGTGAAATGCTATGTACTGGTAATGCTATGATCAAATAAAATGTGAAAGCTACTTAGACTGGGTGGTCAGGGATGGTCTAACTAATAAGGAGGCATTTAATTTGAGGTCTATTAACAAGAAAGAACTAGCTATGTGAAGATCTGGGGAAGAGCATTCCAGGCAGAAATGCACAGGGCCTGTGGCAGGACCAAGCTTGATTTGAGGAGCACAAAGGTCAGTGTGACTGGAGCATAATTAGTGACACACAGGGCAATATCAGGAGACATGAATGGAGGGCTAGGCAGGGCCAGGTCAGAAAGAGCCCTGTAAGCCATGGTAAAGAGTTTGGATTTTGTTCTAAGTGGGAGCTATTGAGAGGTTCTTGGCAGCGGAGTAAACAGATCACGCTGGTGGCTGTAGGGAGATGGGAGCACAGGGAGTGGAAGCAGGAACAACTGCCGTGGCTATGGTCTAGACAAGAGATGACAGTCTTGTGCTAGGAGATATTTTGGTGAAAGAGCCAGCAAGAACTTGTTGATGGGTGGCAAGGGAAGGAAAAAAAGCAATCAAGGCTGTCTCCACAGTTTTTGTCCTGAATCTCCAGGTGGAGAATGGTGCCACTGCTGGGATCAGAAGTTTGAGGGAAGGGCAGGTATAGGGGAATGGAGGTGGGTGAAGACAAGAGCTCAATTCTTAGACATGTTCACTTCAAGAAGCCTTTGAGGGGTGCTGAATAGACAGTGAGTCTGGAGCTGGGTGGAGAGGAGAGGCAGACAGGTGCTCCATCAGCTTATTTATAGCCATGGGACTTGATACTCCACCTAGAGATGGAGCACTCTGAAATCCATAACAATAGCCATCACTGAGCACTGTGCTAAATACTATTCAGTCACACAAGCCTCATAACTCTGTGAGGTAGGTGTTTTTCCCACTTAAAAAAGTTGGGACATGGAATTAAATAACCTATCCAACGGTATACCCATGAAAGCCGAGGTTCAACCCTAGATGGCCAGACTCCAGAGCCTTTGCCCTTAACCACTGTGCTTACTCCCCACTTCAGTGCCTGCTGTTTGCATGGGGCCATCTAGGGTTGGACAAGTGGATGAGGCTAGGGCCTGGGACCCCAGAAAGCAGGGCAGAGCCCTACCGGAGCACAGCTGCCCGGCCCAGGGCGCCCACGGTGATGTCAGCAAGGCCATCGCCACTGAAATCTAAGCCACCGGCCATGGACATTCCGAAGTAGCGGAGTCCTGGTGCCACCGCTGAGGCTCTGATGCGCTGCAGGGAGAAATACAAGGCATGGGGGAGAGGTGGGGAGGAAGAAAAGGGAGGCCTTTTGTGCTGTATTTCAATCAGCAATGTCAGTCATCCTCTACCCAGGAGCCCTCAATCTAGAAACAGGAAAGAGGGGGCAAGGTTTCCCAGAGGAAGTGGCATTTGAATGGAGCCTTGAAGGGCAGGTAAGACTTGATAGGGGAGAGTGAACGAGAGTGAGGGATGGGGAAAGAACAAGGTCTTCTGAAGAACAGTCAGAGGCCAGTGGCGGTAGTGGGAGGGGATTTGGGTGCAAGAAGGCTTGATTTGGGGCAGGCCGGGGGGATAGAGGTATCAGCAAAGGATTTTTTGAAGAAGTGACTGAAAGAGCAGGGTGGAAGATGGAAAGATGGAGAAAGCTGAGGCAGGGTGGGAGCCTAAGGGCAAGATCACAAGGCCAGAGCGGAGAGAATGGTGGTAGGTATGAAGAGGAGGGACTAGATTTGCAAGACAGCTGGACTTATAAGAACATGGGAACTGACAGGCTGTGCAGGATGTCAGCGTGCTGGAACTATCCCAGGTTTCTGGTGTGGGGGTTGAAGGGCTACGAGGTATCAGAGGAATGGCAGGTCTGGGGGGAAGAGGATGCTCACAGTTGGGCAGCACGAGAGTGAGCAGGCTGCGGCCCATCCAGGTGGAAGTGCTCAGGGGCAGCCAGAGGCAGGTGCGAGTGCCCACAGTAGCTTTAGTGTGAGAGGCAGGCAATGGAGCCCCAGGGGATGAGAGTTAAGGCGGGGAAGGTTTGGGGAGCAGGGGACAGAAGCCAGAGAAGGGACAGAAAGAGAGGAAGGAGGGGCCCAAGGCAGGTCCATGGAAGGAGGGAGAAACAGATTGGGGAAGTAAACAGATATTGCCACAACCTCTACCCCAACCCGAAGGGTCTAGGATGAGGCCCTGGCCTGGACCCTCCCACCAGCCTAAGTGACCTCTTTCCTTCCCAACCCCCTCAGGCCTGCCCAGCACTGAGGGCTGCAGCTGACTTGGGGCTCAGGCCATCATATCTAGGGGGGGTCAGAGCCCCAGAAAAGAAGCAGGAGAGAGCCCATGGGTTACCTGAGAGGGGCTGGCAGAGAGGCCATCCCAGCGTCCATTGTAGATGTACACGCTGCCGAAGCCAGCACCATCATCTGCCCCAAAACCCTCCAGGGGAGCCCCGATGGCCACATCTGTGAGCTTATCCTGACTGATATCCCCCACGGTTGCCATGGCAAAGCCAAAGCGGGCATCAGTGAAGCCAGGATGCCCACTCAGCGTGTGTGCCAAGGAGAAGGAACCATCCTGTAAAGCAAACAAGCAGCTCAGCCCTCAAGAAAGGGGCACTGGCGTCTGCCCCATTGCTGCTCTGGAGGCACACTCACTGGACTTGTGGATTCTGACTCTCCAGTAGGGAGTCTGAGGCACAGGGAAGGTGAGGGAACTTCCCAAGGTAACACAATGAGCCCGTGGGAAAGCCGGGGTCCTCCTGTCTTGAAGTTCAGAAGCCTGCTACTCCCACAGATAGGGGTGCTGGACTGGCAACTGGGAGGCCTGGATTCTGGTCTTGGCTCTGTCACGTACTTGCTAGGTAAATTTGAGCAAGTCTCAACATCACTGAGGTTCTCTGAGCCTCAGCTTCCCCACCTGTAAAATGGAAGTGGCAGCTGCCTCCCACAGTTAATATGAGAAACAAGTGACAAAATGGGCTTTGTCAACCATGCAGCTATAAGGGATGTTACCGTCCACAACTGCCCTTGGGCAAGAAGGTGGGAGGGGGGAGTGGGGCAGCTGCCCTACCAGCAGCCACCCACCTCATGCTCCTCCCACCACTGCCCACTGGTACCAGGTAGGGCCAGGGCACTCCCAGCCTCCATCAACTCTGGGCCAGGCTGACTAGCCATAGCTTTAGCAAGCTCATGAAGATAGAGACTTCCTACCTGCTTATGCAAACGGTACACGTAGACTCTGCCTTCTTCTCTATGAACGTGGTAAAATGGAGCAGCCACCAGCAAGAGGTCCGTGGTCCCATCCATGTCGATGTCCATGGGGCACAGCTCAGAGCCAAAATAGGACCCCATCTACAGCCCGAGAGGAACTCAGCTCACGAAGAGCCTCCTTCCCCACCCCTCAGCAAGGCTAAATCCCTGCCCATGCTCTTCCTTGACCACCAAATTTGGGTTGTTCCATATCAATTTGCTCACTTAGAGTAACACTTGATAGGGGAGAGTGATAGGGGAGAGGAGATTGGGTGAGCAGCCTGGTCTCCCACCATGGGGGAAACCATCTGGCAATCAGACACACAGAGCCTGGGCAGAGCCACTGAGTTCTACCCAGGAGCCTGAGCTTTGCCCAGGTTGAGCCCCCACACACTGTCCTTTCCCATAGGGCCTCCAGATCCCCCATCTGATACAAAGGGGTGGAGGCCTTCCCAGCAGGTACCTGCTCCCCCTCCAGCACTGGCAGGAAGCTGGCCTCTCTGCTCTCCTTCTGGAGCTCAAACACTGCCCCTCGAAGCTTGAGCCGTGGAGCCCCTGCGACGTAGGAAAGGCCACAGGCCTTGTGCAGCACTGCCACCGAATAACCTGGAGCAGGAGTGGTGTGGCTGTGAACGGGAGCTCCTACCTGGTCACTCCCTCAGCCCCCACCTTCCCAGTCAGGCCTTCAAAGTGGCCCAGGGTCGGGGGCAAAATAGGAGAGACTTTCTCAACATTTAAAAAAAATCGGCATTTAAAACATCAGGGGAGTGCACCAGCGAGGGCTCCCACTTTCCACTGTGGCCAGTTACACACGTGCCCCACTACACAGATGTGATACACACATACATACATTGTCACATATTGCTTCGCTCAAAATACTCATTCACTACCCATGTGCATCACACACACACACTCCACGAGGACCCAGTGAAGGGTGAGAGGACGCCCATCACTGTTGTTAATGGAGAAACCCGCCCTCCCGTAGGCAGCCACCCAGGGCGCCGTCCCCCATGGCCCGCCCAGGCCCCGGCCCCGCCCTTCAGCCCATGGGACCGGTCAGGACACGCCCACTTGGAAGCCTAAGTGCCGCCTTAATGTCCCAGTCTCGGCTCCGCCTCGCCTAGGTAGCCCGCAGGCCCCGCCCTCACCCAGGTAGCCGTACTGCACAGCCTCCGTGTCCTTGACAGCCGTCTGGTTCAGGAAGCGGCCGCGGCGGCTACGCGTGTTGTAGAGCAGCACGCCTCCAGACCAGTCAAAGGCCCCAACGGCGCCGAGCAGCACCTCTCCCTGCAGGGGACCGGGACAGGGCCCAAATGAGGAGGAGGGAGACGGGGCCTGCCGACAATGCGGCGGATCTGCAAGTAGAGCAGCGAACCTTGCAGGGAAAAGACGGGCGTTCAGCGGCCCGTGCCTGCAGAGACAGAGATGCAGGCAGGTTGAGAAGGCAAACACTGGGTTCCTGCCTTGTACTCACGACCCTGTCAGGCAGCCCTGCCTCCAGAAGCCGATCTGGCCCAGGTGTTGAGTATTTTATTTTGTTATTTTATTTTATTGAGTCCAAGTCTCACTCTGTCGTACAGGCTGGAGGGCAGTGGCACGCTCACAGCCACCACAGCCTCGACATGCTGGGCTCAGGTGACCCTTCCACCTCAGCCTTCCAAGTAGCTGGAACTACAGGCAAGCGCCACCACACCCGCTAATTTTTTGATTTATTGTAGAGATGAGGTCTTGCCAAGTTGCCCAGGCTGGTCTCGAACCCGTAGGCTCAGGCAATCCTCTGCCTCACAAAGTGCTGGGATTATAGGTGTGAGCCACTGCACCCAACCAATGTTGAGCATTTTAAAGAAATATGATTGAGCAATATAGTGCTCATCTCCTCCTCAGGCAGCCCAACCTGGGCCTGGCACACAAGGCCACCTGCGTTGAGTGAAGGTAGAAATGTGCTTCCACCATACACCGGGACCGAGTCCTCACCCTGCCATCTCTCCCTCCCTGTGGGGAACAGTGTGGTCCTCCCAGAGAAGTAAGCAACTTGGCTGGCAAGCTGACCCAGGCCAAATCCTGTTTCACCAGTCTGTATCCAAGGGAAAAATTCGGTGTTGGAGCACACAGAACAAAATCACCTCCTGTAATAAATATGGACATCCTTTTGTCTACCTCAATGGTCCAGGTGAAGGTGAGTAAGCAGAAATGATTCCCTGTAACCTACCATGGCTCCTTCAGAGGCATCACCACAGGGAGGGCAGAGCCCTGTGCATAAGCCTGAGTCCCTGCATCCTAGGTGTCTCTGGGGTTCGTATATGGACCTGCCTGCCTGGCACTGAGCCGGCCACGTACCTCATCCAGGATCTGGGCGCTGAAGCCAATCTGTGCCAGCTGGTAGTGAAGGGCCTCTCCAACTGTGCCTGGAAGCCAAGAAGCACAGTGAGACACTGCTGTGGGCTGATGTGAAGGGAGAAGCCAATCCGGGAATGGTCCAGCTTGGTTTCACTCCCAGAGGGCACAATGCTTGGTATCACAGGAAGAGCACAAGGCTGAGAGTAGAGACCTGGGTTCTCCTTGAGCAAATACTAGCTGAGTAGGCTTGGGCAAGCCACTCCCTTTTTCTGGGCCTCAGTTTCGTCATCTGTGAGCTCCTGGGAGAAAGGAACTGTGCCTCAGTCATCCTTGTTTCTCCAGCACCAGTTCAGTTCATCAGAGTTTCATGGAGATTCTGGGCTGTGAGGAGGGCTGGGGATATTGTCTTTTTAAAGATGGAACAGCTGAAGCTCAGAGAGGTGATGGGAGTTGCTCAGAGTACCACACGGAGGTAGGACAGAGGTAGGGCTGGAGCACATGGCCCAGGGAAACCTCACCTTCCGTGCGGATGATGTTGTGCTGCAGTTTGCTCAGCAGCCCATTTAGCGCTGCGTAGTTGGTCACCTTGAAAGCATGGGTCTCATCAGGGTCCGAGGCAATCAGCTTCAGTTCTCTGTCAGTCTTAACTTTATCAAACGCATCTCCCACCTGCACAGAGGCCCTAGGTCAGTGGGTCAGCACTGTGAGGGATAATTGGCTTCCTCAAGCCTGAGGGCTTGCAGGCCCAGGGATATAACAAAGCCCCCCCCCCCCCCCACACACACACACACGTACACACACATCTCTGCACATGCTGTTCCTTCTGCCTGCAGAGCACTTCCCATCTCCCCTGTGCCCTAAGCCAGCTACTCCTGTTTGTCTGGCAGAACTCAGCTCAGCATCACCTCCTCCAAGAACCTCCCCTGATGTCTTTCCAGTGGGCTCTCCCATCACTATTTGGCCAGTAATCTGTGGTCACCATGGGGAAATGAGCCCTCTGTGGGATGACCTGAGGATGGCATGTGGGGAGGAGTGTTTGTGAATAGAGCAGGGGATGGGTAAACTGCTTATAGGAACTTCTATCAAGAACCCTGGCTCCTCCCCACCCCAAGCTGCACAGGGTCAGGAGATGCCTCTCAGCTCCTGGTTCTTACCCCAATAGCAAAGCGCTCAACACCCTGCATTTTGGGAGAGTTGATGACATCTGTGAGGTTGAGGGGGTCCTGGAATATGTCACCATCAGTGAGCACCACCATGACCTTGGATGCCTTTTTTCTGGAGCCGCGGCTTGGCGTGAAGATGTTGTCTCTAAGCATGGGAGAGTAAATGAAGAGGAGAACTTTGCAAAGGAGTGATGAGCTCTGGGGGAAATTGTATTCGCTGACCTGTATCAGAATTAGGGAGGATTCACAACACTCCCACGAGGCTCAAAAAGGGCATGATGTCCCTTAAGTCACAGAGCGAGGCTGGGTAGAGATCGGGCTGCAACACAGGTGTTCTTGCTCCTCACTGCTCCCAACAGAAAGGTACTAAAGGCACTGCATCTATTCCTTTTGTGTGTGTGCAGGAAGACAGTATGTACATAGCACATATTATGTGCCAGGCACTGTTGTAAGCACCATATATATTTTAACCCATCTAGTCCTCACAAAATCTATGAGGTAAATAATAATTTTATTCTCACTTTAAATGTGAGGAAATTGAAGCACAGACAGGATAGAGAACTTGCCCAAGGTCACATAAATACAAACTGGAGCTGGAATTTGTTTTTGTTTTGTTTTGTTTTGTTTTGTTTGAGTCAGAGTCTCATTCTGTCACCCAGGCTGGAGTGCAGTGGCATGCTTATGGCCACCGTAGCCTCGATCAGCTGGGCTCAGGTGATCCTTCTGCCTCAGCCATTCTTTTTTTCTTTTTTCTTTTTTTCTTTTTGAGTTGGAGTCTCACTCTGTCACCCAGGCTGGAGTGCAGTGGCATGCTCACAGCCACCACAGCCTCAACCTGCTGGGTTCAGGTGATACTTCCGCCTCAGCCTTTCAAGTAGCTGGAATTACAGGTGTGTGCCACCACGCCCAGCTAATTTTTTTATTTTTTATTTTTATTTTTATTTTTATTTTATTTTATTTTTTGAGTTGGAGTCTCACTGTCGCCCAGACTGGAGCGCAGTGGCCACTCCCGGCCACCGCAGCCTCAACCTGCTGGGCTCCCACGATCCTTCCGCCTCAGCCTTCCGAGTAGCCGAAATTACAGGTGCGCACTACCACGCCCGGCTGATTTTTTAAATTTATTGTAGAGATGAGGTCTCGCCAAGTTGCCCAGGCGGGTCTCGAACCCACGGGCTCAGGCAATCCACTCATCTCAGCCTCCCAAAGGCGCGGGATTACAGGCTGAGTCACTGAGCCCGGCTAATTTTTTTATTTTATTGTAGAGATGAGGTCTCGCCAAGTTGCCCAGGCTGGTCTCAAACTCCTGGGCTCAGGCAATCCTCTAGCCAAAGTACTGGGATTACAGGCATGAGCCACTGCGCCCAGCCTGGAGCTGGAATTTGAACCAGGCAGCCTGTCCTCTGAACACTCTGTGCTCTACCGACTCTCACAAGAGGAAATCTTTGGAAAAATCTTTGGAGGACAGCCCTGGGATGTCATCCCTCATATTCCTTCTCAGCCAGGGAAACGTTAGACCCCTGATCCCCTCCTCTCACAGTTCTGCCCAATCACTTTCTCCAGACATGATGCTACAGAGATTCTGGGAGTGGCCACTGGCTGGCATCCACAGATGCTCAGGTAATTCCTGCTGCCCTCACACTCACAAGACATATTGCATGGCCGAGGCAGTCTTGGTGACATTTCCCACTTGAGTGATGTTCTGGACTCTGGCAAGGGAGGCCATCTCATCCTGGCTGTCCCGAAGATCAAATTCAGTCTGGATCACTTCCCCATACTGCACCAGGGCAAAGTTGCACTGGGGGGAGGAAGGCGCAGGTGGGAGAAAAGGTTGGCAGAGTTGCCATGCCCAAGGCCCTCTTGCCCCTGAGATGGCTCCCCCTGGAAGCACTCATTCTACCTTATTGCTGCAGAAGGAGATGCTAAGGCAGAGAGAAGTCTCTAAGCAAGTTGGGATAGAGAAGAGGGTGACTATAATGGCTCACAGTGAACCACAGACCTCTCCCTGACTCCTTATGTAGTCCCCCTTCACACTGACTATAGGAATGGCCATGTGACTTGCTTTGGGCAACAGGACATCAGCAAACGTGATGCAATTAGAGACTTGAAAAGTGCTTGCATGCATTGGGTCTTGCCTCTTGGAATGCTGCTACCATGAAAAGGTTGGGTTGGCTTAAGAGGACACATGGCCCAGACAAACAAGGAAGGTTATCCTAGGACACAGAGCCCCAGTCAAGCATCCAGATTCCTGCAGTGCAGGATAACTCCAGGCAAGACTGACACAAGAACCACCCAGCTGAGTCCAGCCCAAATATCTGACCCACAGAATTGTGAGCAAATAAAGTGATTGTTGTTTTGAGGCAGTGTATACTCAGCAATAGATAGGTTATAAACTATATGAGACCAGTCCTTAGGGAAGTCTACCTCAAAACACTTCTCATAGAAGTTCTTCATCATGTTGGAAATGAACTCTTTAGCTATCTGGAAGTCTTGAGCTGCGATGCTTCCTGAGCCATCCAGGATAATGGCGATCTCAGTGCCTGGCCAAGAAAACAAGCAGGTCAGGAGTGGGCATGGGATTTGGGGTAGATGTGTGGGCAGCATGTCCTTCCCTATAAGGCACACACTCCTATTCAAGCCCTGAAGGCTCAGTTCAGGGAAGAAATAAGGAAAGCTCCCCATAATGAAGCTCTTGTCTCAGAGGCAAAGAGAAAGCTAGAACCTGCTCATGCTCTGACATGCTGTGGGAGTCATTCCCATCACTCTCACTTGCTGAGACTAAGTTTCCCCATCTGTAAGACAGAGGGTGCAGAGCTGAGACTGGCCAGGACTGTAGAATCCAGCCACTGCTCCCCATCTCTCTGACTGGCCCACCCCTCACCCTTGGAGGCTGCCAGCCTAGGGACTCTAACAGACTCTGGGAGCAATCCAGGTCTGCCTCTTCTCACCAGCAGCATCCTCCTCTTCTCCTTCCTCCTCTTCCTCTTCTGTCTTCTCCAGAGCCCGACGCCACCTGGCTGTGTTCTTATTCTGTCCCATGCTGCCTTCTTTATTCCTGTAGCAGTTTCCAGCGTCCACATGGGCATCTGGATCCAGAAGATTTTCTTTAAAAAAAACACACACACATGGAAGAGGTGAGAGTCAGAAAGCCTCTGTATTTACCTTAAGCAAACTTGCTTGCCTAAGGCTCTGCCCTGATTCTTTTGAGCCTGCCTTGTTCCACTTCAGGCCTTTTTCCATGGCCAGTAAGTGTCCAATCCTTACCAAGGTCGAAGAAGTTGGCCTGGGCCTGGGGACGGAGGTCAGGGGCCAGTAGGCTACAGGTGCCTGTGAGTTCTGAGCTGAGGCTGTGGGGCCTCTGGGCCAGTACTTGAATGCATATCTGGGGGAGAAGAAGAAAGGGAAGGGAAAGGCTCTGTCACCCCTACGTTCCTAGCTACAGCTATATTATTGTCCAGAACTCAGTGGCTCAACCGAGCAGGAGCCCCAGGAATACCTAGCTCTCCTCTCACCAGGGGTAGGAGTCAGTGCTGGGGTCAAAGCTGAGGTCAGGACCTGTATGGGTATGCTAGGTCACATGGAATACTTTGGGTAAGCCCTGGAATCAGCATAGGTGGCCAGAGCAGCAGTCAGCCCTGGGGTTGGCACCAGAGAGACAGCTGGGCTTAGCCCTGGGACTAACATCCAGTCAGAACTGGCATCAACACCAGAGTCAACCACAGGGGTTAGTGCCAGCTTCCCTCATGCCCTCCATCCTCCCACCCATGCCTACTCACCAAAACACCGTGGTGGTTCCGGACAACTGTCACTCCCCGGTGCCTCCCCTTTGGGATGGGGACATGCTCTGAAACAGTTAAACCCAGGTAAGGAGAGAAAGACATTGGGATGCAAACCCGGAGCCAAGTCAGAGGGCACAGAGCCACCTTGGTCAGGACCCCATGAAGAACTGTTGGCCATTCACACCAGCCTCTAGAAGGCTAGAAAAGAGGGCCTTCAAGGTCAGGCCTGGAATCTCCCAGGACAAAGTTTCTATCTCTAGGGCTCATTTACTGACTCATCTAATAAATGTCCCTTGATGTCGGCTCTTTGCCCAGCTTTGTGACCCATGGTGGCAGGCATCTAGAAATGATTGAAACCCAGTGCTTTTCCTCAAGGGGCTTCTGGTATGGTAGGGAGGCGGGTGGAGAAGCACCATCTGGTGGGTTTGTACAGTACCAGGGAAGTGTACAAGATGCTATGGGACTGGCTATGTGGACCAAGGTACCCTCTGGCCTCACTGCCCACAGCCCCAGGGGCAGAAGTGGTAGCTCCTTCCTTTTCTGCCCCATTGTGGGCCTTAAGATACTGTCTTATTTTTGAGTCACAGAATCACTCAGTCCCCCTGCTGAATTCATCTGGGCAGAGACTGATTCTGTTCAATTCAGTGCCTCCCACAGAGACAAAGATTCTGCTAATATAGCCAAGTGACTGGCAATAAATATGTGACTTGAATTGGATTGGATGGGATGAGGAGAGTTTGGTTAATGAGGGAATCAGGTTCATTCATTCATTCAAATGGCATTTATTGAGTGCCTAATATATGCCAAGCCCCATGCCAAATGCTAGGATGACTACAGTTAGACTGGAACCAGTGGGCTTGAATTCCATTGAGGTGTGATGGGTTGTGTTGGGATGCGTTAAGGTTTGGAACCAGCCACCAGCACTAGAGGTGTGACTTTAATCACACTGGCAACCAAAAGGTGTTTGAGGACTAAGAGTGAATGAAGCACTTAGCAGAGGGTCAGGCACTGAATACATTTTAGATGCCATTCCTGTTGCTAGGATTGTATCAGGAAAGGTGGGCTGGGGATTAGGATAGGATTGGGATGGGATTGGGTACTGGGATGGAAGTCTTGCTGTGGGTGGTATTGGGGCCTAGGGGTAGATGGGCTAGATTAAGTGAGGCTAGAGTTGGAATGGTTTGGGCTGAGATGAGTAGATTCCTAGTAAGATCCCTATGAGTTGGAGCTGACTTACCTACAGGTTGGCAAAGGATCTCATCCTGGATGAGAGAACATCGATGCAGAGGCCCTGGTGTCCTACTGGTTCTGGGACTGGTGACCAGGAGCCTGAGGAGGAGGGTAGACAGCAAGACTGAGCTGGCTGATGATCCCCTTCTCCCTGCCTGCCCAGGCAGTGTTCCCATTCCAGGCCCACATGCTCATAGGCTCCCTGTCTGGTAGGCTGTGGAAAAGGTCCAGACCTGGGAAAGGCAGACAGATTCCCAGCCCAGTCCCACTGACTGCATTACGGGGAGGGCATCTGCTAAACCTCTACTTCTGCACGGCACCAGGCAGGAAATGGTTAAATGCAACCCCTCTCTTCCTGCCGCCCACCCTGACAGAAGTGGAGGTGATAATGGTGGTAAATAAAACGTCTGTTCTCCTGTGGGGGAAGAGGTTGGAAGAACCAAGAAACCACCAGCAGCCGAGTTGGTTCTGTTGGAGGCGGTGCTGGCTTCCTGGTGGCTGCCTTAGTGACATCAGTTCCTGAGAGGAACATACCAGTACCCCTATCCTATGGGTCTGTCAGAACTGGAGGTCTGGGGGTGGGCACCTCCATCTGATTAAGGCAGCCTCAGGAGATGTGATTCCTGATTGCAAACTTCCTGTCCCCACCCCAAGCCCACACCAAGGAGACAGCAGAGTCCAATGTTGTTAAATGTTCTCACTATCCATGTTGCCCAGGGAACATGGGGCTACCCCGAGAGAGTGAGCTTCTGGGGTTGTAAGTAGGGGCTGGTGAGGAAGGAAGGGGCCCCGAGGCTTGGTGTTAACAATGAACCAAGTTCAAGGTCTTTCTGCTAAGGGCAGGATGAAGCCATGGAGAACTTTACAAAAAAGAAGTACATGGTTAGTCTATGCTTTCAAAAGGTCATGAAATGGCTACAGTGAACTGGGGGACAGACTAGAGAGTACAGAATAGGAAGCAGAAATAGGGTACTGTCTCCACTTCCTTAGCTCTATCACTCTACGTTGCTTAAACTTATGAAACGTATTCACATATACACATGGTTTATAGTAACAAAGTCTACACTTGTGTGTGTGTGTGTGTGTGTGTGTGTGTCTACCTGCCCCCAAGTGAACTCACCCCAAGTTGACTTCACCCTCTGGCTCAGCTCTTGTCAAGGTCACCAAACCCAGTGGACCCCTTTTTGTCCTCATCTTCCTCAACTTCTCAGCAGCTCTGGACACAAGTAATCATCTCTCCTCGAAACACTTTTGTCTGGATGTTGCCCTTCTCTCTTGTTACTCCTTCTCAGACTCCTTTGTTGGCTTCTTCACCATCTGACCTCTAAGTGTCACCAGAGTCCTGGGCTTGGGCCTTATCTTCCTTGCTAGCACACTCTCCCTCATGATTCCTCCCAATTCCTCCCACAGCTTCAACACACCCATAAATGCTGAAGTTCCCACCTTTCCCTCTGCAGTCCCAGCATCTCCCCACCAGACGTTACACCAGCATGGCTTGGTAAGCAGAAAAATGACCCCCCAAGAGATGTCCACATCCTAATCCCCAGAACCTGTGAATATGGTACCATTTATGGCAAAAGGGACTTTGTAGATGTGATTACATTAAGGTTCTTGAGATGGGAGGATTATGTTGGATTATCTGGGTGGGCCCAGTATAATCACAAGAGTCCTTATGAGGCAGGCAGGAGTATCAGAGTCAGAGAAAGATTTGAAAATGCTATACTGAAGGCTTTAAGTTGGAGAAAGGGGCCACAGTCAAGGAATGTGGGTACATCTAGAAGCTGAAAAAGGCAAGAAAACAGATTCTTCCCAAGAGCTTCCAGAAGGAACATAGCCCTGCAGACAACTTGATTTTGGCCCAGTAGGACCTGTCTCAGACTTCTGACCTCCAGAACCATAAGACAATGAATTTGCATTATTGTAAGCCACTAAATTTGTGGTAACTTGTTATAGCAACAATAGGAAACAAACAGAACTCATGGTCTTGTCCTCCCAAGACTGCTCCTTCTTGCCTTCCCTCACCACAATGAATGGTATCACCAGTCACTCAGTTCTAAAGCCTGAGGCCTGGACAGCATCCCTGCTTCAGTTTTTCGCTCATCCCTACATCCAATCCACCAGTCAACCCTGCTTGTTCTCTCTCCAAATTACATCTAGAGACTATCTCTTCCAGAGATTTCCCACTTTCCCTGCTGCCACTACATTCCTGGTCTATGTATGGTATTAGCCTCCTGTTATTTTGTGGGGTTTATTTGTTTTTTTGTTTACTCATGTACTTTATACCATGTGCCTTCTATCAGTGGCAGCCTCAGGTCCTGGACTGCCAGCTGCCAGCACTTTTTCTGCCTCAGGCCCTCCACCTGTCTGTTCCCTCTGCCTGGAACCCTCACGTCCCACTCTCCGCAAGGGTTTATTTCCATTCCTCAGCCTAGGTTAACTGTCACCTTCTCATAAATGCTCTAACCACCCCCGCCTCACAACCCATTTACTCTGCTTCACATCACCCTGTTTTATTTCCTTCTCAGAACTTGTCACTATCTGATAGTATCTTGTTTGTTTAACCTGCTTATTATCTGATTCCCCCACTAGACAGTAAGTTCCCCAACGATCTTGTCTATCTTGTTCACCATGTCATTCCCAGGACCCAGAACAATGTCTGGCACAGGGCAGAAAGACAGCCTAGGCAACAGCTGAGGGGGCTAATCTGGTGCAGTGCTGAATGCCAGAGGGCTGGGTGCAGCTCAGATCTGCTCTTCTATGTGAACTTTGCAGATAAGCCCCCGAATTAGGTCATTTTCTCAGCAATCCCACCTCTCTCCCCAGACCCCTGACCTGCCTGAGCCTCAATCCCAAGTCCAGCACATTGTACCCTGCTCCACCAAGAAGGGTAGGCTCAGAACTGGGCTCCACCCTAGAACACATTTTGCTGGGGTAGATGCAGGCCTGGAACAGCCTCCATTCTCCTTCCTCTTTTGTCCTTTGTTCCCTCTGCCTGCAATGCCTTTCACCTCTTTCTGCTGTAGAGCAATCATCACAAACACCAGCTCCTCAGGAAGCCTTCCCAAAGGAAGGTACGACTTGATCCCCGCTAGGCCCTCCACTAGCCCTGACTCTTGGACCCCACCCCATCTTTTCTTCCCACCTAGACCATGAATCCCCAAGAGACTGCCACATACAGCTGTGCAGGCTGTGCACTGCAGACTCCCAAGAGTATCACTCATATCACAATCATGCAATCATGTGGCCTGGGACCCCAACTGAGCTGCCTCTGTTCTCCATAGCTTTTATCATCCATGGCCCAGGAGCCAAGTGGCTGACAAACCAACCAAACACTGACTGACCAGCTCTGACAGAGGACTGGCCACAAGCTGACAGCTCCTGGGGCCTATTATACCTGGGCCAGGGGCAGCCCTGGAATGCCTTGCCCATTTTCTGCCAGATCTAACCTGTCCCTGTTCTCAGAGTCTGTTCTCATGTCTCCCAGGGGGAGGGCCTGCTTTACCTCCCACCCATACACACTGCGACAGCCAAAGCCCATGATGCTGCCAGCCTGGTCTGTCATATTTTATGGAGAAACAATGTGAAGGAAAGGGACATGTCATCCTCAAGCAGGAGTCCAGCCCCTTCCTTTGGCTATGGTCTGGGTCAGCCAGTCAGTGCATTTCCTGCCACATGCAGCAGCCCCGTGGTCTCAGGCTCAATCATCTGCGGCAGGAACCCAGAAGTGCCTCCCACCACATCCTCCTCCCCAGCATATTCAAACCTGTGAGCCCCCCTTTGCTGCAGCAGGTGTTTGGGGAGGTTTTCAGGAGCCCATCTGGGCTCTTCCTCACCCCTTGGTGGTCTCAGAGCCCTCTGCACCTGGGACTTCCAACTTCCCTTGTGCACCTTGGCCTTTAGGCTTCCGAGGGAGGGGGCATCAAAGTCTGCAAGGCCTGGAACTGGTAGGGACAGGGCCCACTGGGGTATTGGTGGGAGGGGACTGGGTAGGAGATGGTCACAAATAATTCAGACTGAAATCTGCTCATGCATGGCAAACAGTTTGGAAAACTGAATGCTGAACCAATGCACAACCCATGACCCAGCAATTCTACTCCTGAGCGCATACCCAGTAAAAATAAGTACACTCATCCATCAAAAGAAAGTGCACAGCAGTGGAGTTCATAACGGCCCATGGAAGCTGCCCAAATGCCCATCATCAGTACTGTTCACACAGTGGAAAACTCTGGCAGCCAGAAGAAGCATTATTGCCTCAGGCAATACCATGGAGAAAATTCATAAACTTTATGTTGAGCAAGAGGAGCCCAACATAGAGCACATACTGTATTGAGTTGGAGTCTCTGTCAGCCACACTGAAGTGCAGTGGCACAATCACAGCTCACTGCAGCCTCGACCTCCTAGGTTCAGGCGATCCTTTCACCCCAGCCTCTCAAATAGCTATAGATGCACACCACAAAGCCTGACTTTTAAAAAAAATTTTGTAGAGACAAAGGCTCACTATGTTGCCTAGGTTGGTCTCAAACTCCTGGGCTCAAGCAATCCTCCCACCTGGGCCTCCCTAAGTGCTGGGTTTACAGGTATGAGCCACTGTGCCCTGTGAAGGCCTCACTTAGGTTAAGTTCAGAAACAGGCAAAAGTCATCTATGAAGATGAAAGTCAGGTGGAGGATACTCTTGGCAAGGGATGTGTCCGGAAAGGCGCACAGGGCCTAGAGGGAGCTTATGTGAGGCTGCTAAAGTCCTCTTAATTTGGATGCTGATTACATAGGTGATGCACTTTGTAGACATTCATTGAGCTGCATGCTTATGATGTGTGCGTTTTTCTGCATGACACATATTAATAAAAATTTTCCCAAGAGAGCGGGACATCTGGCATCTGAGCGGGAACTTTTCTAGTGCTGGCAACGAAAGAGAGAATTAAATATGGGTGATGTTGAGAAAGGCAAGAAGATTTTTGTTCAGAAGTGTGCCCAGTGTCACACCGTGGAAAAGGGAGGCAAGCACAAGACTAGGTCAAATCTCCATGGTCTCTTTGAGCGGAAGACAGGTCAGGCTGCTGGATTCTCTTACACAGATGCCAACAAGAACAAAAGCATCACTGGGGAGAAGATACCCTGATTTGGAGAATCCCAAGAAGTACATTCCTGGAACAAAAATGATCTTCGCCAGCATTAAGAAAGCAGAAAAGAGCCGGGCTCGGTGGCTCAGCCTGTAATCCCGCGCCTTGGGAGGCTGAGGTGAGTGGATTGCCTAAGCCCGCGGGTTCGAGACCCGCCTGGGCAACTTGGCGAGACCTCATCTCTACAATAAATCAAAAAGAAAATTTGCCTGGCGTGGTAGCGCGCGCCTGTAGTTCCGGCCACTTGGAAGGCCGTGGCATAAGGATCACTGGAGCCCTGCAGGTCAAGGGTGGGGGGGCCGGGAGCGGCCACTGCAATCCATTCTGGGTGACAGAGTGATACTTAAACTAAAAAAAAAAAAAAAAAAAAAAAAGAAAGTGAAAGTACAACAGAGACAACAGAGCACACTTAGAATGTATTTTCCCACTCTAGGGATTTGATTATGTGAATTCCGACTTTCAAAAAGAATATTCTGTCTGTTGATCCAAAGTGACAAACAG
>CAUYQG010264361.1:0-13230 GCA_963574415.1 Tarsius wallacei
CGGGCGTGGTAGCGCGCGCCTGTAGTTCTGGCTACTTGGAAGGCTGAGGCGGAAGGATCACCGGAGCCCAGCAGGTCGAGGCTTCTGTGGCCGGGAGTGGCCACTGCACTCCAGTCTGGGCGACAGAGTGAGACTCCAACTCAAAAAAATAGAAAATAAAAAATAAAGTATAGTCTTACCATGTTTTGCAACACTGCTGCTCCTTCTTGAATTCTTTCACGATCGTTGCTATCTACCACAAAAATAAGACCCTGGGGGAAAAAATTTCAAAAAGTGTTCAACAACTGTTTCAACAATTTAAAGGACACCACTATATATGAAACATAAATATAAGCAGCAGAATGATATCAAGAGTTAGACATTAGGAAGAAAATGATTCTTTATTTTAAAAAACTCAGGGCTTTCATAATGAAAACTGATTTGAGAACTACTTGTGATTTTAATTTTATTTTCTAGTCGGAGTCTTACTCTGTCACCCTGGTTGGAGTACAGTGGCATGCTCATGGCCACCGCAGCCTTGACAGTAGTTTTCATAAAGAAAAAAGAGCCTAATTCCAGAATGTTGCCTGCCAAATCTAGAATCAGGAAAAAGATGTCTTAAGCAAAATATATCAAGAAAAGTTCAAGATTCACTTAATGAAAAAACTTTTGGCAACTTGGCGAGACCTCATCTCTACAATAAATCAAAAATTAGTCGGGTATGGTAGGTAGCACATGCCTATAGTTCCAGCTACTTGGAAGGCTGGTGGAAGGATCGCCGGAGTCCAGCAGGTCGATGCTGGGGTAGCCGTTACCGTGCCACTGCACTCCAGCCTGGAGTACAGAGACTTCAACTCAAAAATAAACGAAAATTAAAAAACAAAAAACAGCCAGGATCGGTGGCTCAGCCTGTAATCCTGTGCCTTTGGGAGGCTGAGGTGAGTGGATAGCCTGAGCCCGCGGGTTCGAGACCCGCCTGGGCAACTTGGCAAGACCTCATCTCTACAATAAATCAAAAAATTAGCCAGGCGTGGTAGCACGCGCCTGTAGTTCCAGCTACTTGGAAGGCTGAGGCGGAAGGATCGCCGGAGCCCAGCAGGTCAAGGCTGCGGTGGCCGGGAGCAGCCACTGCACTCCAGTCTGGGCAACGGAGTGAGACTCCAACTCAAAAAAAAAAAAAAAAAACTAAAAAAGAAGACATAAATAAATTAAAAGACACCTCGTATTCAAGTATTGGAAGGCTTATATTGTTAAACTGTCCACACTACTCAGAATACCTTTAGATCCAATGCAATCCCTATCAAAATCCCAAAATGACATTCTTTACAGAAATAGAAAAAACAATTTAAAAATTCATGTGGAGCCGGGCTCGGTGGCTCAGCCTATAATCCTGCGCCTTGGGAGGCCGAGGTGAGTGGATTGCCTGAGCCCGCAGGTTCGAGACCCGCCTGGGCAACTTGGTGAGACCTCATCTCTACAATAAATCAAAAAATTAGCCGGGCGTGGTAGTGTGTGCCTGTAATTCCGGCTCCTGGGAAGGCTGAGGTGGAAGGATCGCCGGAGCCCAGTGGGTTGAGGCTGCGGTGGCCGGGAGCAGCCACTGCACTCCAGTCTGGGCGACACAGTGAGACTCCAACTCAAAAAAAAAATAAAATAAAAATAAATAAATAAAAATTCTCTTGGAACCACAAAAGTCCCCAAATAGTCAATCAACCTTGAGAAACAAACAGACATTACACTTCCTGATTTCAAAATATAATACAAGGCTATAGTAATTAGATCAATATGGTACTGGCATAAAAATAGACATATAGGTCAATGGAACAAAAGAAAGGGCCCAGAAATAGACATAAGAATACATAGTCAAGTGATCTTCAACAAGGGTTCCAAGAATACACAACAGGGAAAGGACAGTCTCCATATAAATTTTAAAATCAGTTTGTCTATACCTCTAAAAATTTCAGATGGATTTTAATTGGAGTTGTGTTAAATCCATAGATCAGTGTGAGCCTAACTGACCTCTTTACAACATTGAATTTTTCAATCCATGATTAGGGTGTGTCTCTCCATTTCTTTAGGTCTTTGTTGATTTGTTTTATCACCATTGTATAGTGTGGGGCAAACAGAACAGTAAAGTGTTTGTGCTTGTTTGGTTATATGGACAGTTAAATATCTCACTTTTTAGTGTTATTACAAATGATGTTTGTAATATTTTTGTTTTTTAATTGTGCATTACTAGTATCTAAAATATAATTAATTTTTGTGGGTTGACCCTGTATCCTGCCATCCTAGTAAACTCATATATTGGTTCTAGGAGTTTTTTTGTGAATTCCTTGAAATTGTCTTCATAGATATATATGTCACATGTAAACAGAGACAGTATTATTTCTTCTCTTCCTAATATATATGACTCATTTATTTTTCTTGTTTTTTTTGTGCATGGTTGAACTCCCAGCACAATTTTGAGTAAGAGTGGTGAGGGTGGAGATTATCATCTTGCTCCCTATCTTAGAAGCAAACTATACAATCTTTTACCACTAGGTATGATGTTAGCTATAATTTTTTATAGATGCTATTTATTAGTTTGAGAAAATCCCTTCTAATTTCTAATTTGCTAAGAGTTTTTTATCATGAAAAGATAAATTATGCCACATGGTTCATGTGCAACAAAAAAAAAATGAATATTTTTCTTGAGTTATTTAGACTGTAAATAGAGTGGATTACTTGGTCATGATATGATAATTCTTTTTATATATTGCTAGATTTGACTTTAATATTTTGTTGAAGAGTTTTTATGTCTGTGTTAATGAGGAATATTGAACTGTAGTTTCTTTTTTATTATCTTTGTATTTGTATTATCTTTTTTGTGTGCATTTTTGTAAGAAATAGATGTAGGTAAAGCAACGTTAAAAGAAAAATTTATAACATTAAATGCTTTCTTAAAACATTTAATAATGCCAGAAAAGAAGAAAGAATTCAAATCAACAATGTACACTTCCATCTTAAAAAACTAGAAAAAGAAAAGTCCAAAGCAAGCAGGGGAAGAAAACAATAAAAATAAAAGCTAGAATCAATGAAACAAAACATATCTGCTTGATATCAGATTAATGCTGGCCTCACTGGGAATGTTCCAACAGCTTCCATTTTCTAGAAGAGATTGTGTAGAGTTGGTCTAATTTCTTCTTTGAATATTGAGAGAGTCAACCAATGAAATCATCTGAACCCTAAAGATTTCTTTTTTCAGCAAAATTTGCTTGAAAATCCAGTTTTTAAAACTAGCTATAGAACTATTTAGGTTATCTATTTCATCTTGAGAGCTTTGGTAGTTTGGGCTTTTCATGGAATCGGTATGGTTCTTTTCGGTTGGTTGGATTTATGTACATAGAGTAGTTTGTAGTATTCCCCAATGCATTTTTTTATTGAGTTGTTTGTAGAATTCCCTGATGCTTTTTTTTTTACTATTATTATTGTATGTGGAATCTATAGCAGTATCCTCTCTTATTCTTGGTATAAAAAATTTCTCTCTCTCTCTTCTTCTCTCCCTCCCTCCCTCCCTCCATCTTAGTAGAGGTTCATCAGTTTTAACGATCTTTACAAAGAACCAACGTTAGGGTCCCTTTTTCTTCCTTTTACTATTTTTCTGCTTTAAATTTCATTGATTCTGTTCTTCATTGCTTCCTTTGTTCCCATTGCTGCCATTAAGAGATTACTTGAGGACTGGGCTGTGAGGGAACAGAGAAAATAAAAAAGAAATGATGGATTTGTGCACTCCTTCTAGATTTAGGAATCTCCTTTCCCACTCCTTGAACCAACTTTCCCTGGAGTTCTCTCTGCTCCCTGGTGCCTATATCCAGTTTTCAGGCCACATTGTGTTCAGAATGCGACATCTCAGAGAGAAAGAAAATGGTACCACCATCAGTTCAATGGTACTTCAGATTTCCTTAGTTTGCTTGGTACTGTTTGCTTTTTGGAGTCCCATACATTCCATCCAGGTTTTATAGTTGTAGTCAATCAGAGCAACCAGGTGAAGAAGTGTGTCTCTTTCATCTGACCCAGAACTAAAACTTTCTCCCTACATTCTTTGAGCCAATTCAGAGAAGAGTACACCACCACCGCCCCAGCTCCATAGCTTATCTTCCACCACTACGGTCACCATCCCATCCACAAGAATTCCTGAAGCTGTAGCTAAGAAGACTTTGAATATTGGCACATCCAGGACGAGACAGATCCCAGACCGAGCCTACAAGAAGTTTTTGTTTTTTCTTCAGAGATCAATTCCTGCTACATGAGAATGAGTAGTTTGTTCCAAAGGGGATACTTAGTGAATTCCATCTTGGGGCGTTATGTTCAAATGTGGTATAGGTTGTCCTGAAGGCCTATGGTTGGTTTCATGAAATTTTCTTCCAGGCCAGACTGACAGTTTGGGAGATGACTGGATTTTTCCTCAAGGAAAAGCAAGCTTCTCTGTTGTCCAAGTTCTCGCATCCTCCCTATGGTCTTTTCTGATGTAATTTGTTCCAAGTTTCTGGTCCTCTGCCAAGAATGCAGGGTCAACCAGAGCTGGGCATCCACGCCAGCCTCATACACTGAAGTACCAATTCTCCTAGTGCAATTACAGAGGAAAACCCTCTTGCAATACCCTCGCAGGCTTTATGAAGAGGGGAAGTGGAGAGGAAGACTGACACTAAATGAGAAAGCCATCCTTTTCCTACATGCCTGCCTGAGCCAAAGAAGCCTTGTATTACTCTACAAGGGCGTGTCCTTTTAATAAATTTCAAAATTAGAATCAACATGGAAGTGGGGTGGGTGGGTGGCTCAAATTGAATGGTCATTGTGCACCAGGCTGGTTATCTCACTGTTTGTTACACAATAAAAGAGGATCAGATAAACACAGGCATAACCTCTGCCTCCATTGATAATGTAAATCAACCCTTGTATCATTTGTCTTTTCTTCAGGCTGGATACAAAAGGCATAGAAATGAACAATTCATGCCTAAACACAGGAGAGCTTGAAAGCTAGTGTATGTCAGATGTTTATTCTAGGTCATCATTAAGGGGTTGAGTGGATTTGCTTATAAACACAGGCTATTCTGTCAGTAGGGAGTGGGAGAGACAAAAATGTTTTCTGCAGTGTGGAGACAGCTCTTTTAAAGACACATTGCAACTTTTCTGCCATGCACAGTAAGTTATAAAGATAATTCTTTTTATAGGATATGAAATGCTGTCCCCTGAGCAGTGCAAAGTATAATGTGCTATAGAAACAATGCTTTCTCTCTCCACTTTGTGCAAATGCCATTTTTCATTACCCGCTGAGTGGGACCTTGCTTAGATTGAAATGAGAGCAGGCTCACCCCTCCCGCAGATGGTCAGGCACTTCCTGACACATACTCAGCAAAGACCTCCGTGGGAGCCTGAGGAGATCTCCCCAGCTGCTTCCCCCACGATGAAGTTGGAAGCGCCAAGCCCTTGAAGGATGTCACATCTTTTCATATTAGCCATTTCCACCGCCCTCATTCTCTGCTCAGGGTTTTGTGAGCTGTTGTTGTTTTTCCCACCCAGTCCAACCAAAGGCAGCGAAAGAAAAAGTGCCAAGACAAACAGAACGAGAGCCTTGGGGACCCCAGTAATGGGTACAGAGCGTGAGTGTGGTAATCATTCTTTTGATTTGTGCTCAGATATGTTTTCTATTTGCTTGTGCACAGAATGCACATTTTCCCCCTGGATTGCAAATAATCTGAACCAGGGTAAAACCATTACAAAGTGGCCTTCAAACATCATGTCTGCATTGGAACTGAATGACTGATCAGACATTTAAATATGGAAACTGGGAATTCGGGTAAATTGCACTGATATGGTTTTAAAAACATGCTCAGAGTTGTTTAAATAATCTTTGCTTGCTTGGGTCTCTCTCTTTCTCTCTCTCTCTCTCTCTCTCTCTCTCTCTCTCTCTCTCTGTGTGTGTGTGTGTGCGTGTGTGTGTGTCTCCCCCATCTATCTTTTTTTCAAGAATTCTGCATATTTCCCTTTTAACTGTGTTCCCATTTCAGTGTTATAGTTTTATTCACAAAGCCAAAGGAAATTAATTTTGCATCATTCCTAACAAACAGAACAGGGAAAGGAGATGGTATTCTCAACATCCCCCATGACTATGATCTCTGCCCTTTTGGGAGCGGGGGTGCGTAGTTCCTGAGATCATCTACATCTTCTTACACTGTCATCAGTGTCTCCTGACCAGACTCTTTGAAGCTGATCACAAGCAAAGAAAAAAAAGTACACATAGAATGACTGCTGCAGCTGACTGTCCTCCGTCCCCAACCAGGAGCAAGGGGAAAGGAGAAGCAGTTGGGAAAGGAAGATGAATGTTCTCCCACTGTGTAGGGCGAGGCTCTCATCTGGGGCAGCCCCCACCGCAGTCAGGCAAAGCAATCCGATGATGGGGCTCTAAGTCCCAGGTTAATGTCAAGTGCTGGTTTTTCTTTTAGTGACTCAAGGATCAAAGGGAAATTATTCAATAAAAAAGAACTTAAAGGGGACTTGTGTGCTCACATAAACCTTAATCAAAAGTACTGGTTCAAATGTAGCTACCTTGACCTGCCTTTTCATTTTGTCTTTTCGGTTCTTACACTTACACATGCACATCTGTGATTAAAATAAGGATTTTCCTCATCACGACTCCACGACCCCTTTTTCTCTCAGCTGACCAGAATTTCACAAGGGTGACATGGCAGTTTGTTGCTAAGGAACTGAGGACTGTGTCACATCTGAGCATTCTGATCAAGAAGAGTAAATACTTTTCAACAGATTGGATATGAAGTATAAATAAGCCGTGTGTGTGTGTGTGTGTGTGTGTGTGTGTGTGTGTGTGGTGCTATAACTGACAAGTAGAGGGAAAAAGGACTAGTGTGCTTGTGTTTGGAATGTGGATCATTGTCCCCTCCTCTAAAAATGCCACCCTTTAACACCCTCCACTACCTCCCACTTGTAAGAATACCCTTATGCACTTGAACTTTTCACTTCAGCTTGCTTCTCTTCCCTCTGCTCAGATCCATGTTCCTTCACACTGTCGGGTGAGAGATTTATCACACTCTGACCTCAGTCACATCCCCCTCTAAAAGGAGTAAAGCACAAACTTCGTAAAGTCTCTAATATTCTAGGTGTTCAGCAAGGAGCCTGGAACAAGAAATTCCCCCCACTTGGAGCACACCCACGTCAATGTTTCTCTAAAATCTATTTATCTTAGTCACGACCTGTGAACATGAATAGAAGGTGGTGGATGTTCCCTGTATCCCGTGCCCCTCAGCACTGGGAAAAGTTAGAATTTATACAGTTGTAATTTCTGGGGAGGAGGGCAATAACTTCACAGTTTTTGAAAGCAATTCTTTAAGAAGCAGAGCATTCTAAATGTGTCCTTTTTCTTTCTTTGCACCATTAGAAAAGATCTCTGTGTCTCAATGTGGTTCTGCCTTCGAGCTGCTGATTTTGTGATTGCTAGATTAAGAAAAATGGGAAAATCTGACAGATGATTTTGCAAATGAATGGTACACCTACAATAACAGGTAAGCACTCATCTTGAAAAGAACGAATGAATATATGCAGAAAAGGAAAGAGTGATCCTTGAGAGTTGAAGAGAAGAGCTTAATTACTCACATAGAAAGCTACAGGAAGATGTGGTCTGAATTTGTTTGAAGGCAAGTAAACTTCAGTGGTCAAATTCTTGGGTGCTGGGCCAACTTTTTGCTTGAACTCTGTCTGTCTCTATTGCAGTGCAGGGTAATTGGAGTAATGCATGTTGACTCTGCCTAATTGGGGAGGTTGGATGTTAATGAGTTTTTTGAACACTGCAAAGAAGAATGCTACATGTGAAAGAGAAACCAAAGGGTACATGGAAATGAACATGAAAGAAAAATGTCCTGAGAACATGGGAAGGTTCATTTTGGTGGGCTGGGAGAAGTCCAAACAAAATAGGTCTTAGAAAGAAGTGAAGTGGTCAAAAGACATTTACTCACCCGAACTAGAACAAAACTATAAATGTAGAGTTCAGCCCTGACCTCCCATAAATGATACAGGCATGCGTTGACAAGCAAACAAACTTACAGCATGTCACTTGATCCTGCTGTTATTTATACTGCATGGGAATGTCTTTCTGGGCTATTGGGGTTTTTTTTCCCAACCACCCCAAAAGTTTAAAGCCTACACACAATCTCAGAAAAAAAAGTAGAAAGTGCCTCAATCTAAATACCTGATTTAATCTAAATACCTAATTGAAAATGTGTAATTGAACAGACAAACCTTTGATTAGTACCAATGTAAATTTAGGTTAAAGTGATTAGGACTATTCAGCCTCAAGACAAGAGCATTTAGGAACCTAAAATGTTGAATCCTTTCTGTCCAGGACTTTGCCTAGGTGCAGAGGGGTTAAAAAAAAATGGGGGCAGAAGAAATAGGGTCTGCTCTTGAGGAGTTAGGGCATAACAGTATAAAATGCATTAAAGACACACACAGCATTGCCCAACCAAAGATTTCTAAGAGTGACTTTGGCCAAACATGCTACAGAAAAGATAAATAATCAGAAGAGGACTCTCGGAAAGGAAGATTTTTGTCCTGACCACCAAAGGATGTAGAGATGGAGAAGGAAGAGGCCATCCTTGGACTAGAGAATGGTGTAAGGAAAGCCAAGCAGGTTGGAATACGCCTGGGATGACTAGGAACATTCTGGTTTTCTCTTTGGTGTCTAGCAAACTACCTTGAGACTTAGTGGTTTAAAGCAAACATTTTATTTTGCTCACAATTTTTGTGTCTCTGTGATTCAGAAAGGGGTCCGCTGGGTGGTAATCTCTGATCTGCATGGCATAAACTGGGACTAGGGTACATTTCCAAGATGGCTTCTTCACTCATAAGTTTAGGGCTTAGAATCTGTTGTCTGCCTCTCTTTCTTTCCCCCTATTATCTGTCCAACCATGTCTTGGGCTTCTCACAGCATGGCAACCTCAGGGTAGTAACTTCTTACAAGGCAGCTTTGAGTTCCAAGAGATTGTTCCCAGAGGCACAAGTAGAAATGACAAGATTTCCTATGATCTAACCTTGGAAGACCCAAACATCATATCTACCATATTCTGATGTTTTAGCAGGTCACAAAAACCAATCTATATTTACAGAAATGGGAATTAGACTCCATCTCTCAATGGGAAAAATAGAAAAAAGGTGTTGCCAACTTTAATCTACTGCAGAGAAGAATGAATAAAGCAGATGGTTTAAGTGAATAGTCAGGTCCAAAAGCAAGGCCAATCAACAGAGTGGGTGGGAGGCACAGAATGAGTGCAGAGGGCTTTGAAGGTAAAGTTGAGAGATTTGAGCACTTACAGAGTATTACCTTTTTCTCCTGGCATAGTCTTTCTTGTGGAACTGCACTCAGCTGGCCGAAAAAGAGCAACACTATATTCTCCTAGATTTCCCAGGCGTTGGACTGGTAAATGAAAGGGACTGAAATGCCTCATCTGAATCTAGCAGGACACTTTCTAGTCAAAGCATATTTGGTTGTGAAGAACAGAAACTCATTCAAGCCAGTTTGAGATGAACAAGGACCTATTCAAAAGCACCACAGACAAGTATAAGAACATCCCAGGATGAGAGATAGGAGATCGGGGTCACAGGAAGTCTTACAAGTCTCACCCTGCAAACCCCAGAGCCAGGATTACGCCTCTGCTCCTGACAGGGGCCCAAGGTCTCTCATCTCATTTCCAGCTTAGATCTCTTGCTTGTCTTCACGGACAAGCTTTCTCCATTGATTCTTCAGAGTACACGTGGCTGAAAACGGTGGTCCCAGGCTTCCATAGTCTTTGATTCCTGCATGACCAATATGCCTCTGATTTCAAGCACCCAACATTACCTGAATACAGATTGTGAGTCTCTCTCTCTCTTTCTTTTTTTTGAGTTGGAATCTCTCCATTGCCCAGGCTGGAGGACAGTGGCATGCTCATGGCCACCCCAGCATCCAGCTATCCTTCGGCCTCGGTCTTCCAAGTAGCTGGAACTATAGGTGCATGCTATAACACCTGGCTAATTTTTGATTCATTGTAGAGACAAGGTCTCACCAAGTTGCCCAGGCTGGTCTCGAACTCATGGGCTCAGGCAATCCACCTGCCTTGGCCTCCCAAAATCCTGGGATTATAGGCTGAGCCCCCGAGCCCGGTCTGTGAGTCTCTTAACTTGAATTCTGGAGGTGAGGCATCAGTTGGATTAGACAAGTCCACAGATTGGTTCCTCTTGAGTGAAATGTCCACTTATGGTATGAGTAATGATGGCTGCAAAGCAGCCTTAGGTGTTTCAAGACAAGTCACATGAAAGCATTGTCACCTAGCTCCCCTCCCAACCATCGCTGAGAAACAATGCAGGGGCAGCAACTCAAAAGGAAATGTGGGGGATGGCTAAGTGACAGGAAAGAAAGACCAAGTGGAAAACATGCCAGCCTGGAGCTGGGGGCTGGGATAAGGACAGAACAGGCTGGTCCCAAGCCAGTCTTCATTCATATTTCAAACCCCTTCCCTGGAGGAGTCAGACCCATTCCCTATTAAACTTGAACTGCAGCCTTGATGTTGAAGTAGTCAAGTAATGGACAGTAATGGACAGTAAGAAAGGCTTTTCCTTTTCTGGCTCTCACGGAGAACTTCAATGCTTGCAATAATATTTGGGGGCATTGACCCTCTCTGTCTATACTGTTCTCCAGCATATATATCTATACCCAAGTCATAAGGGAAAGATTGATGGCATAAATGTAAGTGCTGTAATATTTTCAATGAAAACTCTTACTTTGTTAAAAAAGGAGTAAGAAAACAAATCCCAGTTGGAGAAAAGTATTAATGACCCTTCACACTGTTGTAGAAAAGTACAAATCAGTATTTTCTTTTTCCCTAATTAGCAGACATAAATCAGGATAAATTTTAAATTGATGAGAGCTCTTTCAACTCAAGAGAAAGATATTGACCTTCTTGTGGTAACAGTAAGTATGAAGTACATTAAAATCACCATTTTCACAGTAATCAAGTTTACCTCTACAATAACTTTGGACTATGACACTCCTTCAGAAATGCTGTCTGCTCAAAATTCTCCAAACAGCAGCACAGAATGGAATTCTGCTGGGGTAGAAGAATCGTGGCCAGGCAGTCGAAATCAATTTGTTCCTGTGATTGACATCAGGGCCTGTGTGTCAGCCAAGCTCTCTCATACCATCTGTGCTCTGATTATGATCAATAGGTATTTGTGATATGCCCAGGAAATGTGCTGTTTGATTACTTTTACATGGGAAAGGAGACAAAAACATCCCAACCTGGAGTCTCCTGATGTGGATGTAGAAGCTGGTTGATGAATTATTAGAATATAGAGTTGGCACTGATAAACTTTTGAACTTTCATTGAACTTGTAGATTAAGAATAGGCAGTTTTTCCAAGAGGAAAATTCACCAGACAACTAACAATTTTTCTTTCACATATTTAAGCGAGATGTTCGATCTGGTAAGGAAATAATAGTAATTTATGTCTTTGATAATTGAGAAGGATTATAGTCCTATACACAGAAAAAGCAACCGTCACCCAGGCCATGTGAGTCACAAAGCCATTAAAGAAGAAGCTTCCAGCCTAAAAGCAGATGAAACCTCCAAGAGGGAGTTAAGAGAGAGGAAAGAAATCCCCATCTACTTGTAAAATTAGGACCCCCCCACACCTCACCCCACCTTCCTTCTAAGCAGCCATAATAACACTTTTTGGATTCAACTTGATAGCCCACACTAAAAGAAAAAGCATGCATATACAAAACTGTTTCTCTTGTGCACATAGCTCCCCTGCATATACCACCGTGTCGTCCCCCCCCCCCCCGCCACAGAGACCCACAGTGACCTTCGGTGGGAGCAACCCTCCAAATAGTATCAATGAAACTGCCTCCTTCAATTGCAGAGACCCGTCATTCTCAGACCATCATCTGTCCTGTAATCTGCAGGAACAGTCTGGAGCAGATTAAAGGTTAAGAAGGAAGATTGCTGACCAGCTGAAAACATGTGTTTGGTACATTAAACTAAGTACAATAAATTATTTTACTGATAAAATAGCATTGAATGAGATCAGGTTTCTGAGAGATGGGAATTATTAATTTTGCTGCTATGATACTGAACAGCTTATATTAAAAATATACACTGGCTTGTGGCTTTTTGGCCTGATTGGTATAAGGCACCAGAGACTTCAACTAAATGCTGACCACTCCACAGTTCAGTCGCCCTTATTAATTATAGATTTTATCATCTCCCTTCCAAGATCTCTTCACTACACTGCTTTTGCTTCCCTAGAATTCAATTTGAGTCAACCCTAGCATTATTTTTAAGTATTCACCTTGCTAGATGCTCAGAACAAAAGGACACAATCTTATTACAATTTGTTATTAGCTGGTGTTTATAGAATCACAGTTGTTACAATGTCAGGCTGGGAAACAACCAACAGGAATGAGGAACATGAGCCCAAAGAGAAGTATAAGTCTAGAGCCGACTCCCTTTGGGAAGTCCAAGGTTGGCTATGTTGATTACCAGGAATGAAGACTCATGCAAGTTTTCTCAAGTAATGGAGATTAGAAAATGCTATTATAAGAACCTATGACCTGGTAGAAGAAGTTGTCATGAACTTGGACATGTCTAGGAACCCATTATACTCTCTCTCTCTCTCTTTCTCTCATGGCATCTCTACCATGTCTGCATGGTTGCTCCATTGTATCTCTACCGACTTGGCTTATTCAAAGTTTCTATTTCCTCATAATTATAACTTGCATATGACTTCTCATGACCTTGACTCTATCTCCGGGTGTTCAGTTCCAGTAATCACTACTAGCTACTTTATTGCATGTGGCCACACTTTGGGTTACTGGCCAGCTACTAGATGAACTGCAATTGTGTTGATTACCCAACCATGGATCCATCCTCTATGGCCAAAAGAACCAGTTTAAAGATCATAAATAGGCCAGGCTCGGTGACTCAGCCTGTAATCCCGCGCATTGGGAGGCCGAGGTGAGTGAATTGCCTGAGCCTGCGGGTTCGAGACCCGCCCGGGCAACTTGGCGAGACCTCATCTCTACAATAAATTAAAAAAAATTAGCTGGGCGTGGTAGCGCGCACCTGTAGTTCCAGCTACTTGGAAAGCTGAGGCGGAAGGATCGCCGGAGCCCAGCAGGTCGAGGCTGCGGTGGCCGGGAGCGGCCACTGCACTCCAGTCTGGGCGA
>CAUYQG010264363.1:0-23526 GCA_963574415.1 Tarsius wallacei
CGTGGTGGATCACGCCTATAATTCCAGCACTTTGGGAGACTGAAGCAGGAGAATCGCTTGAGCCCAGGAGTTTAAGACCAGCCTGGGCAACAAAGTAAGAACTCGTCTCCACAAAAAAAAATAAAAATAAAAAATAAAAAATTAGCCAGGTGTGGTGGCATGCACCTGTAGTCCCAGCTACTCGGGAGGCTGAGGCAGAAGAATCACCTGAGCCCAGGAGGTAGAGGCTGGATGAGTTGTGATTGTGCCACTACACTCCATCCAGGGTGACAAGAGTGAGACCCTGACTAAAAGAAGAAGAAGAACAGAGATATGTACATGGCATTGCTCTTTTTCTTCTACTAGTTTCAGAACTCATCTGTGTGTCAGTTATTCACTACAGAGAGGCAAGCTTTCAGTTTCGATGAACATCCATGTCCCACTCACCAAAAACATGTCATCTTGAAAAAAAAAAACCCCATTTCCATTAAGACCAAACAAACCAAGGGTGTGATAGAGCCCATTACCATTGAATTTTACATGCATATGAAAGCATTTATCTCCAAGTCATCTAATAACACTACCAACTGACTTCCTCAGTATCCTGGCCTGAGAAAATCTCAGCATCTCAGGTATTTCTGGGAATTGGGGGAATTTAGTAAAATTTAGTTTATTTTTTGTAGGGGTCTCATAAATATTTTGGTTTTGTTATTTTTCTACTGTAATGTTACTTGTCCTTTTCTAGTTCCTTTCTTAGGCAGGACAATGTTTCATTCATTGTTAAAAGCCGTAAGCGTTAGTAGAAATAAACATAAAGCAGATGCTATCTATGGGTGCCCTGTGTTTATGAGCACAGCCCACCTGAAAGCCACATGTTGGTGGTTTCCACTCCCACTCTGCTGGCTTCTGGCACCTCTGTGTCTGAGGGGGCCATCTGGCCATAGGGGCATGTCAACCTACTTGTGCACAAGCTGAAGTGTCAAGGAGCTAATGCCTCATTAAAGGAGGAAAGTGTGTGGATAAACGCCCTAGCGTCCTGCCCCTCAGTGGGACAATCAGAGCTAAATTCCCAATAATTCCTCAGGTGGTCCCCAGCAAAATGGAAGTCTGGTTGTCCATCACTCATTTATGGTTTTCCTTGTCTTACTCCCCCACTCCGTTATAGTACTTCCTGCAACTATCTCTCAAATAAACAATTTGTTATATGGAGTCTCTGGAAAAGCCTAGTGGGAAAAAAATTCACAACAAATAGTTGGATTGGACTGGATTTGAAAAGCAGCTTCTAACCTGTCGCTAGAGACTGAATGGCTGACCACAGAAAATCAAGAGACCATGAGAGTAGAGCTGCCCATTCAGAAGCTGGGTATGTCAGATCACCAAATCCCAAGTTTGAGCAGCCACAACATGAATGCCCGGTACAAGGGAAATGTTACACTCAAGACTAGGCCCAAAGCAGGTCTGGAAGGCACAACTAAGTGACACAAAAAGGTGACCCAGACTTTAAGTTGCCAAACTCTTGCACTCTAGTCTCTCCCCTAGTTCTTACCTATGACCTTGTGAGGAATTTCCTTAACACACACACACACACACACACACACACACACACACACACACAGAGCAGGCCTAGTTCATGGATGAATCACAAGAATGGACTGCTACCACACTACAGTACACCTCAAGAATCTCCCCAGTAGGAAGAGCTTTGAGCAGCACAGATAATCATTAACTTTGTACAGAGATGAAAGAGACTAGAGGTAAAGATATTTAAGAATTCCTGGGCAATGGCAAACTACTCTGCTGATGGGGCAGCGCCTGAAAAGAGAAAGAGAAATACTGGAATATGGAATCAAGGAAGTCTGGAGAAGAAACACATGTATAGATAGATTCATGGGAGGGGGCACAAAATGTGGAGTTTTGTGATTCAGGCCAATGCCTACCAAATCACCCACCACAGAAAAGCTACATAGAAAGGCACATCCTTTCCTAAAAGATCTGAAAATCAGCCTTCCATACTACCCCACAATCCCTCTACTAGGAATATACCCAGAGGAACTCAAATCGCTCTATGAAAAAGATACCTGCACACACATGTTTATTGCAGCACTATTCACAATAGGAAAAATATGGAACCAACCGTGCTGCTCATCGAAAGAGGACTGGATTTCAAAAATGTGGTACATGTACATGACAGACTATTATGCAGTCAAATAGAAGGACAAGATTATGAACTTCGCAGCAACTTGGATGGACTTAGAGACGATAATACTGAGTGATCTATCAGAGAAACAAAGAACCAAGTACCCTCATAAGTGGACCTTGAACAATTAACGTACTACTATAAGAAGGGGATTATCAGTAGTGGGAAACTGCCAGGGGATGTGGGGCACACCTCATCAACAAGGGTACCTGCATAATGAACATTTGTATACCTAACCCTGCATCTCTAAAATACATTTAAAAAAAAAAAAAAAGAAAGGCACAGCCTGTGGGCATAGCCAGCCTCTGTCCCAGTGAGTCTGTGGGTAGAATAATCATCAAATTTCCCTTTTAATGGGGAGAAAATAGATTAGTGTATACCAGAGGCCAGATCATAAGTGAACAAGATTAAATGATTTGCCATATAAAAATATAAGACACTTGGGGGAAAATATACCACAAAAAAGAAAATCAGAACTGGATACAGTGGCACGTTTCTCAGCTACTCAGGAAGCTGAGGTGGGAGGATTGCTTGAGCCCAGGAGTTCAAGACCAGCCTGGGCAACACAAGGAGACTTCCATCTCAAAAGGAAAAAAAGAAAAAGTCAAATCTAAACAAGAAACTGGAGGGGAAAAAAATGCTTGCAATATATATGGCAAAGGGTTAATATCTTTAATAAATAAGAGTAGGAGACAGATGGTGAATAATCTTTATTCATAAGCTTCACGAACATATTTGCCCTGAACAGGATTGTCAGCTCTCAGCAGATATTTGGAATTCTGTGCTGACTTAAGAGGAAAATTTAAATGCTCTACTGGTAAAAAGAAGTCAGCATTTATTAATGGCAGGAGAACTGCTAAAAATTGTAGAGAAATCCAAGAAAAACATGGCTTCATTTCCATGACTTTACACAGAGCAAAATAAGGAAAGAGAAGTGCCATATAGGGGTTGATCTGGCATATTTATGCTGTAGAATAACTTATAACCTGTGGTCTAGGGCTTCCTTAAAGTTAACTAAAATCTAGCAAGCTACAGAGAAAACAAATAATAGAAGAACCATTCAATAATAGCAATGTCTTTAATAAAGCTCATGTTTTGACAATTCTATGGGATTGGCTTGTTTGTAACAAGATTAGAAATAATCACAAAATAAAATATGGAATCATTATTTTAATAAAAAATAAAAACAACAAAAGCCTAGAGTTCAGAAAAAGCAGAGGAAATCAATTCAATACCTTGTATTCCTCGGGGACCCATAGCCACACAGAAGCAGAAAACTACCAAAACTGTAATCTGAGGGACACCAGAAGGTCCCCAGTGGAGATAATTTTCCTCATTTCCTCCAGGGAAACTCAACCTTTGAAATTTAATTTGTTTGAGATCTCAAAGGCCTTTGGTTTCTTATGCAAATAGGGACAAGGGTATCAGCCTAAAGGCATTTCCAACTATCACCTTTTGAGTTTCTCAAGGTCCCAGTGGAAGGAGAATCAAGACTGGAAAGTGAGGGGAGGACACTAAAAAGGGAAGACCTGGGAGGGAACAAATGCACATTTCTAGTTGTTCTAGTTGTGCCGAGGTTGGCATTTCTCCTGGGCACATACACTCACAGGCACATCTGAGAGGCACAGAGCTGGCAAGAAAGCCTGCCTAGATTCTAGGATAGGTTGTGTGCTAAGGTGTAATTTGCTGACTTGGATGAAGGCCCACCTGAGGAGGCCTGGCAAAGACACATGATCACAGATCTCCTCCCACTCACCGCCTTAGCCATTAGGGCCTTTTCAGAATTTCACAGATTCATCATGTCGAGGAAGCTCCCCACAAGATGAATAACTGCTTCATCAGACTTCAGCACAGCTATTGCATGCCCTTCTTTGCATTTGCATACCTTGCTGGGTTTCAACAACGAAAATAGAGTTGGTCACAGATAAATTCGCACCTGAAGAAAGGCAAGAAAGTTTTTCTTAGGGGAAAAAATAAAGCTTGCAAAGCCAACAGATGCTGAACACCTCAGAAAAAGAATTGCTTTGTAGCATTGCTTTGAAATGAGCTTTCCAAGCAGACGAGGTTCTTCCTCATTCTAAACTACCTCCCACCAACTCTGAGATATTCAGGTCATTACCCTTGCCTTCTCCGGATGTCTCCATTGTTCAGAAAGCAAGATCCCTAGATTCTAAACTAACACTTCCTTAGGTACCTACCAGTATCAGGCACTGTGAGAGTGATTTTCATGCATTTAATCCTCAACTTATACCAATTTGGTTGGGTGTGAGGATAATTGTCCTTATCTCACAGATGTAGGCACTGATGCTCACAGAGCTCAAACCCCTGCCCGAAGTTAACAACTAGGGCAGAGCCAGGAAAGCCTGACTCCACAGCTGGAGCCTTTCTCCTTCGTCTCTCTACTCTCAGATTCTCACATATGGAAGGAGAAAAAATGTACCTAACTGGGCCAAGAACCGCAAAAGCCAGTTTAATAAATGTACTGGAAATATTTGGGAGAACCTCACTAGGGAAAAAGGAAAGGAAAGTAAGGAGTGGCTTCTCCACATCAGTTCAATAATTCATTCAAGTACTATTGAGTTCCTACTATGTGCTAGACAGTGTTCTAAGCACTGGGAACAGACTGGAATGAAACAGACAAAACCCCTAACCTCACAGAGTTTATGGAGATCATAAACACACAAAATAAGGCAGGTGGTGACAAGGACTGTGAAGATCAGCAAGGAAAGGCAGTATGATTTTGAAAAGGGTGACCAGGAAAAGCCACTCTGCAGAGATGACACTTGAGCAAGAGCCCTTCCTGAAGCCAAGGAGTCATCCATCCATATGGCTGGGAGAAGAGAGTATAGGCTGAGGCACCACACATAGAAAAGCTCTGAGATTTCATCTGTCCTGTTCCTGGAGCAGCCAGGCCAGTGAGACAGGAGTTTGATGGTGAGGGAGACTGGTAAGTGAGGAAGTCAAAGATTCAGCTATGGAACAGGTAATATGGACCATGTTTCTCAAATTTTAGCCTGCCTTAGATACCCACACTCTTTATGTGTAAAAACGCAGATTGCTTGCTACCCCCAGAGGTTCTGCTTCAATAGGTGGGGCCTATAAAAAAATTTGCTGGGCGTGGTGGTGCCTGCCTGTAGTCCCAGCTACTCAGGAAGCTGAGACAAGAGGATTGCTTGAACCCAAGGAGTTCAAGGTTACAGTCAGCCATGCTAGTGTCACTGCACTCTAGACTGGGCAACAGAGTGAGACCCTACCTCTAAAAAAAAATTTTTTTAATTGTTTAAGTAGGGCCTAGGAATTTGCATTCCTAAAAAGTTCCCAGGTAATGCTGATGCTCCTGGTGACCACACTTTGAGATCCACTGATGTGGAGCCTTCCAAGCCATGACAAGATTTTAAATTATGTTATAAATGTGACCAGAAGTAATGACAGATTCTGAGCAGGAAATGAAGAAAAATTGTAAGTGACCAAAGTAGAAACAGGGAACCAGCTGGGGAGCAATTATAAGAGTTCAGGCAACAAATAGTGATGATCTTGAATTAGAGTGGCTATGCTGGAGAGGGTAAAAATGGCCAGATTCAGACTACACGTTGAGGGCAAGATTAATACACTTGCCAATGGACAGATGTGGAATGAGAGGCAAAGGAAATCAATACATGATTCAGGTTTTAGATTGGCCTTCTGAGTGGCCTACTTTGCTACAATGAAAAGATAGGTTTGGGTTTCATTTTGAACACACTAACTTTTTTGAGATTCCCATTAGAGATCCAAGTGGGGTAGTAAGTAGGCAGATAATTTGCATTTCTCAAGCCCTGGGAGATGTCCAGGCCAGAGATATAAATTTGAAAGGCATCATTTTTAATTGGTATGTACAATGATGGGGCTAGAGAAAATGATGCTCACAAGAGAATGAGTAGAAACAGAGAAAAAGTCCTATAACTCATAAAGTAGACAGAGAAGAGGCAGGCTATTAAACAGGAAAAACCAGGGGAGAATGTGAAATTGTGGAAGCCAAGAGAAAAAGTGTTTCCATGAGAAGGTAGTGGCCCAATGCTGATGAGAGTTGGAGTAAGAGAAGGACTGAGAGGTGACCACTGGATCTGGCAGCCTGCACATTGTGTTATTTTGGTGAATTGGTAGCCAGAGGTAGTCTTAACTATGAGGCTAATGATGCTTTATATACACTTGCATGGGAACATCAAAGATCCCAGAAAGGGGACTGACAATATGATTATATGTTCACACGCTTTTGTACAATTTGCAATGGTAAAATATACTACTGCTATCTCTTGCCCTGTCTTACTTCTCTCATGTTGAGTGGCACTGATGTAGCCAAGGGCACTTTTGGAATCTGGCTAAGGGTAAGCTGAGTTAGGGATACATTCAGTTTGAGTTTAATAGGGTGTATTAAATAATTAATAGTCACTTTTGTATATAATAGTTATTATCATTTGTTCTAGAATATGAGTGATTTCTAGGAATACTCCTACGACCAAACCCGGTGACCCTTCCTGGTACTGTGACCAAAATGTAGACCAGAGGTCTTATTAAATGAACATGTCTTAAGGTACCTGACAACTAGAAGTAGTTGGATAGTAGAAGACAAAGTCTGAAATATATGGAGTGAGAAACTAGTCTATGCAGAATTCATAATTATAAGCAGGGTATTTTGTTCTCATCAACACATTGTCAAAATGGAAGTTCTCTCCTGTCAAGAATATACTTGATAATGCAGTGAATATAATTATAAATGTAGGCTTATCTATTTCTATTTTTATGGGAATCATGTGAAATATAGTTTTTCAGAGTTCCTGTGTTAGAACACTAACCTGCAGCAGTAATACAAACACTAAGGATATCTTTGTGTAAAGTTGTATGTTTTATATATCTCAATTTGTAATAATAAAAACCTAATTTTGGTCACTATGCTAGAGGAAAGAGTAAATTATATTTTTGTTATCTCTGTAGAAGATTATATTACATAATTTTATCATATGACAAGATAAAGAGAATGCAGCCAAGAAATGTAAGCAATAAGTTATATAGAGGTATGTTAGGCATTTAATTTAAAATATTCAGTTATTTTTCTTGATTTTGTCATGCTTGAGACATTTGTTTTTCAGTTTTATAATTTGTTGTGACTTATTTTCTCATTCCACATATTTTTTATTCATAATTTCATATTTTTGAGGGGGCAATGAGGCCTCCCCATCCTCAATAAATTATACAAGTTTCAAGTCCAAAGACCTGCACCCATCTCTGAATGAAGAGGATGAAAGCCAGAAAAGAGTATGCTTAAGAAAAGTCTGAAGAAAAGGAATAGAGATAGCAAATATAGAAAACTCTTTAATTGGCCAGGTGCAGTAATCCCAGTGCTGTGGGAGGCCAAAGTAGAAGGACTGTTTGAGCCCAGGGGTTTGAGACCAGCAAAAATCTACAAAAAAATTTAAAAATTATCCTAGCATGGTGGGTATGCTCCTGTAGCCCTAGCTACCTGGGAGGCTGAGGTAGAAGGATCACTTGAGCCCAGGAGGTGAGGTTACAGTGAGCTATGATCACACCACTGCACTCCAGCCTAGGCAACATATGAAATCCTCTCTCAACAACAACAAAACTCCTTAATGATATACTCTAGGAATAAAACATGGGGGCAGAAAGCGAAGAAGATGGGATTAAAGAAGAAAATTTAAGTGAAAGGAGATATGATACCACAAAATTGTCCACATCAATTTTCAGTCATTATATCTTCTGGAGTTGTTTGTGATCAATAAGGGAGTTGGTAACTTGAAAAATAAACTAAATGCAGCTAAGCATCACTAAAGAGCCTACATCTCAAGAATGTCTCTTGCTGCGAGCCTTACACTCTAATCTTGTGTGGATACAAAAGAAAGGGAGGTTCATGTGGAGTTGTATTTTAATCAGTTAAGGAACAGGTTTTAAAATGTTTACCATTATTATTTTTGTTGGTATTTGTTTTTGTTTTAGCAGAAGGGCCTATTCAATCAAAATCTTATAGGAACACTGAATATACATCAGACACAAGAGCAGAATGATTTCAGTTTTAAAGTCAATTGGGCCTTGTGTATCCTGGTTTCCCCAGTGATCCAGCCAGCCCCTAAGGACTGGGTAAAGCATAGTGTGAAAACCATTGATGTGGGAATTTGGATTGCTCTGAAGGGCCTCATAGTACATACACTATTAGAACAAAAGGAGAATTGTTTGGGGTCTGAATTTCAGATGGACATGCTAAACCTCAGTTAACTTTCATTAACCATGTCTTGCCTACCTAAATTTGTGGTCTCCACAAATATCTCACATGCACACACACAAAAACAAGTGTCCATAAAGACTCTCTGCATGAGTGAGTATGTGCTGGTGGGTGAGTAAAAGTCCATCTAAAGGGAGACTCAAGTTCATGCACCTGAGGCTGTCCTCTGGAGGTGACTGCAACTCATCACTGCCCTGAGATTGGGGACCCTGGCACACAGGATCATTTGCCATTCTCAGGGCTCTCTTGAGAGAAGGCAGCAGAAGACAGCCACCCCTCGCCACCTGGCACCCAGCCCACACCATCACCTGCAGTAGCAGACTGGGGACAAGCAGGAGGAAATGTGGAGAAGGCATGTTGTGGAAATCTGGAATAAAGCTCCAACGCCATGATGAGACATCCACAGGTGCCATCTTCTCAGTCCTGGGACCAGGCAGAGACTTGCATTGCCCACCTGGTTCTGCCCAGCCTCCATCTTGGGACCCAGAGGTTATATTCTTATCAGACTTAGAGAGACAGACGACACTCCCCCATGCTGGAATAGGCACAGACATGTAAGATCTGAGTAGGCGACTTGACAAAAGTGAGTAGAGTGAGTCCAGATCTGATCCATCTTCCTCCCACAGTCATCTGTGGGGCATCTGCCCCATGCTGAGAGCAACCCTATCAGCCTGCACTGAGAGTGTAGGGGAGGGGCTCAAGACCAGAGCCGCTCCCTAAGGTGGAGGCCTGAAAGGAACCTGGAGTCACAGAAACAGCCAAAAGTGAGGTTTTTTCTGTCTTGTTCATTTTTTGTTTTAGTTTTAGATTTTTTTCTTCTCTCTTTCTTTCTGTTTTTGTTTATATTTTTGTAGTTATTTTGTTTCTGTTATTTTAAATTTTTTTTAGATTTTCTGTTTATGTATGGGTATTTTTGAGGGCAAGTACACCAACAGGGGGGTTTTGTTTGTTTGTTTGTTTGTATGATTGTCTATATGTTTTTGTCTTTTTTGTTTTTTCTGTCTTTGTCTCTGTCTGTTTTCTCTCTTCTTCTTCTCTCTCCACCTCCCTTTGGTCTTCCTCTTTCCTTTTTCCATTCTTTTCTCTTTTCTTATCACATTTTGCTTTCAGGGAGCAAACAGACACTCCCATTTCCTGGACAGATTCTAAGACAGTGGGAAGTGGGTTCCAGGGAGCCCACACATCTGTCAGCGGATACTGGGATCTGCAGATAGCTTCTGAACCACAGCTCCCCCCTCAATTAAATCTCAAAACTGCCAAAAGTATGGGTCCCTACCCTTAGGCCAGCTTCAGAATTGAACAAAACCAGAGGGTCCATATAAGGAAGAATAGGAGACTGAGCAAACAGAAATAAAAGCTATATTTCCATCACTGAACAATAGAATTAAAGAAGAGGTTAAAAAGGGGGGGGGGGGAACCTACACAAATGAAGAAAAAACAAAGGAAGAATATGAGTCTCACACAGACCCCTGGGAATCCAGCCACTAAGAATGCAGACTTCAGAACTCAAACAATGAAGAGCCACCAGAATGACTGATCTCAAACCACAAACCAAGATATCAATATTAATAGAGAGAATAAATAGAAATGAAGACAGACAAGAGGAAAGAATGAAGGAGTGATAGCTGAGATAACAGCAATAAAGAATACAGCATAAGCACAGAAAGCAGAATTAACCAAGCAGAAGAATCTCAGAGCTTGAGGACCAAAATATGGAACTAACCTAAACTGTTAAAAACATAGAAAAGAAGCTTAAAAAGACAGAACAAAACCTCCAAGAGATGAGCGATAATTTCAAGAGGTCAGACCAAAGATTAATTGTAATCTCTCAGGCAGATAGAGAGACAGAGACCACCCTGGAACAAATATTCCATGAAATTATCAAAGAAAACTTCCCTCATCTCATCAATGACATGACCATTCAAACACAAGAGATCCAGAGAATCCCTGCAATACAACAAATAAGAAGACCAACTCCTAGACATGTAGTAACACCCCTACACAGAGTAGATATAAAAGGAAAAAATCCTAAAGGCAGCAAGAGAGAAAGGTAAGATTATCTACTGGGGAAGACCAATTAGAATAGCAGCAGACTTATCCACAGAAACACTTCAGGCGAGGAGAGCTTGGAACCCAATCTTCAAAGTTGTCAAAAATAAACAATTTCAACCAAGAATTACCCACCCAGCTAAACTAAGTTTCATCAGTGATGGAGAGTGAAAATCCTTCCCAGACATTCAATTTCTAAGAGTTTACGCTGCCTCCAGATCAGCTATACAAGAAACACTTAAGAAAGTATTAAACACAGAAGAAAGGAAAAAAAGAAAGATAACGACTTCCCCAAGAATGCAAGAAAAAGATTGAAAGCACACATGAATCAACCCAAAAATCAAAAGAAAGACAACAAACAAAGAAACAAAAAACAGCAGCAACAACAAACTCTATAAGAATCTCTTGACAGGGATAAACTCTCACATTTCAATAATTAGCCTGAATGTGAATGGACTAAATGCACCACCAGAGAATGGCAGATTGAATAAAATATCACGGGTCTACAATATATTGTCTCCAAGAGATTCAACTCACCAGAAAGGACACACACAAACCCAAAGTAAGAGGATAGGAAACAAAATTTTATGCAAATGGAACACAAAAGAAAGCAGGAGTAGTGATCTTAATATCAGACAAAATACCCTTTAAGCTATCAAAAATTTTTAAAAGATACAAAAGGTCACTACATAGTGATAAAAGGTTCAATCCATCAACAAGAAATATCCATTCTAAACATAAATGCACCCAACATTGGAGCACCAACTTTCATAAAGCAGCTTCCAGGTAAACTAAAAAAAGATGTTGACTCTAACACAATCATAGCTGGGGATTTAAACACCCCATTAACAAGCCTAGACAGATCATCAAGACAAAATATCAATAAAGAGATCCGGAACCTCAATGTGACACTTGACCAAATGCACTTAATTGATACCTATAGACCACCCCACCCAACAACCACAGAATATATATTCTACTCATCACTACTTGGAAATTACTCTAAGATCAACCACATCCTCAGCCATAAATCAAGCATCAATAAATTCTATAAGATTAAAATTCTGCCATACACTTTCTCAGACCACAGTGAAATAAAAATAAATATCAACACCAACAAAGTTCCCCCCAAACCCACAAAGACATGGACACTAAACAGCATGATGCTAAAACTCCCAGGACAACATTGAAATCAAAACAGAGATTAAAAGATACCTGGAAACAAATGAAAACAAAGAAACAACTTACAAAAATCTCTGGGATGCCATGAAAGCAGTACTGAGAGGAGAATTCATATCTCTACAAACTCATATGAAGGAAATGGAAAGATCACAAGTTAACAGCCTAACAAATCACCTAAGGAAGTTGGAAAAGCAAGACCACCAAAACCCTAACTTCAGCAGAAGAATCCAGATCACCAAAATAAAAACCCAAATTCGGGACATAGAAGACAAAAAGATAATACACAAAAAAAATCAATGAAACCAAAAGCTGGTTTTTTGAAAGGATTGATGGACCCCTAGCCAGACTGACCAAGAAAAAGAGAGAAAAAGTCCAAATAAACACAATCAGAAATGCAAAAGATAATGTCACATCTGACCCCACAGAAATACAAAAGATTATCAGAGATTACTATATACACCTGTATGAAAACAAACTCAAAAACCTAAATGAAATGGAGAACTTTCTGACATCACAAACCTTCCCAGGTTGAAACAAGAAGAAATCGAGACCCTAAATAGACCAATAACAAACCAGGAAATCAACTATGTCATAAAAAAGCTACTTACAAAATAAAGCCCTGGACCAGAAGACTTTCCAGCAGAAGTGTACAAAACATACAAGGAGGAACTGATGCCAATCCCACTGAAAGTATTCCAGGCAATCAAGAAAGATGGAATTCTCCCAAATCATTTTATGAAACTAACATCATATAGATACCCAAACCAGGCAAAGATCCAACAAAGAAAGAGAACTACCGGCCAATATCCTTGATGAACATAGATGCTAAAATTCTCCACATGATTCTAGCAAACTGGATCCAAAAACACATCTCAAAAATCATCCACCATAACAAAGTAGACTTCATCCCTGGGATGCAGGGCTGGTTCAGCATCTGCAAGACCATAAATGTAATTAAATACATCTACAGATATAAAGACAAAAACTTCATGATTATATCATTAGATGCAGAAAAAGCTTTTGATAAAATCAGTACCCCTTCTTGATAAAAACCCTCAAGCATTTAGGCATAGATGGAACATATCTCAAAATAGTAAGAGCCATTTACAAGAAACTCACAGTCAACATACTGCTAAACAGACAGAAATTGAAACCATTTCCCCTAGAACAAGACAAGGATGCCCACTCTCACCCCTCCTGTTCAACAAAGTATTGGAAGTCCTAGCTAGAGTAATCAGACAAGAGAAGGAAATCAGGGGTATCCAAATAAGAAAAGAGGAAGTTAAGTTATCCCTCTTTGCAGACGACATGATTCCATACCTCAAAAACCCAAGATAATCTGCTAAAAACCTCCTTGTACTTACAAAGGACTTTGGCAAAGTCTCAGGGTATAAAATAAATGTGCAAAAGTCAGTCACATTCCTTAAATACCAACAATAAACAAACAAACCCAAATAAAAAGCACAATCCCATTCACAATAGCCACAAAAAATGAAATACCTTGGCATCTTCCTAACCAGAGAAGTTGAAGATATTTACCATGAAAACTACAAAACACTGCTCAAAGAAATCAAAGATGACAAAAACAAATGGAAATATATTCCATGCTCATGGATTGGAAGTAGCAACATTATTAAGATGTCCATCCTACCCAAGGTAATTTATAGATTTAACGTAATACCCATTAAACTACCAGCAGCATTCTTCTCAGACCTGGAAACAACAATACAGGAATTCACATGGAAACATAAATGACCACGAAAAGTCAAAACAATCCTTAGCAAAAAAACACAAAGTGGGAGGTATCACACTCCCAAACTTTAAACTTTATTATAAAGCTACAATAATCAAAATAGCCTGGTATTGGTACAAGAACAGACTTGTAGACCAATGGAACAGGAAAGAAATTCCAGAAGCAAAACATCAATCTCTCAACCAACTCATCTTCAACAAAGTCTCCACCATCAACCACTGGGGAGAGGAGGACCTCGTCAGTAAATGGTGCTAAGAAAACTGACTGACCACATACAGAAGATTAAAACAAGAGCCCTACCTAAAACTATACACAAAAATCAACTCTAAGTGGATCAAAGACCTAAACATAAAACCTCAAACTATAAGAATCTTAGAAAATGCAGGAGACACTCTTATGGAAATTGGAACTGGCAACCAATTTCTGGTCAAAATCCCATGCCCATGCCATAAGAGATAAGATAGACAAGTGGGAGCTCATCAAACTGACAAGCTTCTGCAAAGCCAAAGAAACCATCAAGAGAGTGGGAAGACAGCCCACAGACTGGGAAAAAATATTTGCCAACTGTATATCTGACAAACCCTAACATCTGGGATCTACAAAGAACTCAAACGTGCTGAAAAGAAAAAAACAAACAGCCCCATTACAAAATGGGCGAAAGATATGAATAGACACTTCTCAAAAGAAGACATACAAGAGCCAACAGATGCATGAAAAAGTGCTCAGCCTCACTAGTCATCAAAGAAATGCAAATTGAGAACACACTGAGGTACCTAACTCCAGTCAGGATGGTCATCATTAATAACTCAAAAAACAACAGATGCTGGAGAGGATGAGGGCAAAAGGGAACACTTCTAAACTGTTGGTAGGAGTGTAAACTAGTATACCCTCTGTGGAAAACAGTGTGGCAATTCCTAAAAGTTCTAAAAATCAACCTCTCATACAACACAGCAATACCCCTACTGGAAATATACATGAAGGAACTCCAATCATTCTATGAAAAAGATACCTGCACATGCATGTTTATTGCAGTATTATTCACAATAGCAAAAACAGGGAATCAACCATGCTGCCCATTGAAAGAGGACTGGATTAAAAATTGTGGTACAAATACACGATGGAATATTATGCAACCATAAAAAAGACAAAATTATAAAGTTTGCAACAACTTGGATGGACTCAGAGGCTATAATACTGAGTGATCTAGCACAGAAACAAAGAACCGAGTATCACATGTTCTCACTCATAAGCAGACCTTGAACAACTATTGTAATACTATAAGAAAGGGATTGGCAGTAGTAGGAAACTGCCAGGAGAGGAGGGGGTACACCTCATCAACAAGGATACCTGCATAATGAACATTTGTACACCTAACCCTGAATTGTACCCCACATATCTAAAATATAAATTTTTTTTAAAAAGGACTAATTTTAGAAAGCCCAAAAGCAAAAAATAAAAAGTGTAACAAACTGAGAATAATCTCTCCCTGTCAAAGGAAAGTTGGTGACTGAGTAATCAAGAAAATAATTAAGGGATGATAATTAAGTTAATAGTTACCCAAGACACACACACCCAATTCTTCTACCCACCCAAAACTCACCTGATATGAATTGACAGGTACAGATTAGACATCCAGACTTTGGGGGCCATTCCCTAAAAATGCTGATTTGGTGTGCCTACAATGAGGTCCAATAATTTGTATTTTAATAACCAAGTGATGCTTATCATCAGAGAAATTGGAAGACTAGTAGATAAGAATTTTGCTACTCAAAATGTGGTCAGGGAATCAGCAGCAGCAACAGCACTACCAAAGAGCTTGCTGAGAATATGGAATTGAAAGGAAAAATCAACTAATTCAAATCATACTTGAAGATTTCAACACTCCCCTCTCAGCAATTCACAGAACAAGTAGGTAGAAAATCTGTAAGAATATAAAGACCTGAATACCACTATCAGTCAACCTAACCTACTTGAAATTTATAGTACACATCGCCCAACAACATTCTTTTCAAATGACCATAAAACATTCACCAAAATAAGCCATATTCAAAACCATAAGACAAATTTCAATAAACTGAAGATTAAAGTAATACAGAGTATCTTCTCTTACCATAACAGAAATAAATTAGAAACCAATAAAAGATACTAGAAAATCTCCAAATAGTGGGTAATTAAAGAATCACTTCTAAATAGCATGAGTGAAAAAGAAAAAAATCACAAGGGAGAGTAGGAAATATTTTTAACTGAATGAAAATCAAATACAACACTAAAATTGACAAGATGTAGTTAAAGCAGTGCTTAGAGAAATGCATAGCATTAGGTGCTGATATTAGAAAAAAGAAAGGTCTATAACCAATGACTTGGACAGTCAACTCAAGCTAGAAAAAGAAAGATTATGAACTTCGCAGCACCTTGGATGGATTTAGAGTCTATAATACTCAGTGATCTATCATAGAAACAAAGAACTGAGTACCACATATTCTCACTCATAAGAGGACCCTGAACATTTATCAGAATACTATAAGAAAGGAATTGGCAGTGGCTGGAAACTGCCAGTGGGTGGTGGGGGCACATAGCATCAATAAAGGTACCTGATCTCAAACCAGGCAAAGTGGAAACAAAAGGGAGGCCCCAACTTTACCTATACGATAACTACTTGTATACCTACTCCTGAATTGTACCCCACATCTTTAAAATAAAATTTTTTTTAATGTAAAAGAAGCCGGGCTCGGTGGTTCAGCCTGTAATCCCAGCGCTTTGGGAGGCTGAGGTGAGTGGATTGCCTGAGCTCACGGGTTCGAGACCCACCTGGGCAACTTGACGAGACCTCATATCTAAACAAATAAAAAATTAGCCGAGCATGGTAGTGAGCGCCTGTAGTTCCAGCTACTTGGAAGGCTGAGGCGAAAGGACCGCCGGAGACCAGCAGGTCGAGGCTGCAGTGTGCAGTGGCTGGGAGCAGCCACTGCACTCCAGTCTGGTTGACAGAGTAAGACTCCCACTCAAAAAATAAAAAAAGTGACAGAGTGAGAGAGAGAGAGAAATGAAGTCCATATGTATTTGTCTAGAAGCAAAGAAATTATGAGAATTTTTAAGACAGTATTAAGAATAAAAGAGGAGACATTATAACAGATTCTATAGACATTAAAAGTATAGAGATAATACTAAGAACTTATGCCAATAAATTCAAAAACTTTGATGAAATGGATATATTTTTTACTAAGCTCAGACTACCAAATCTCACACAAGAAAAAACTAATCATCTGAATATCGCTATATCAATTAATGAAATTGAATTTGAAGTTAGAAACCTTCCCATAATGAAACTCCAGATCCAAATGACTTCATTTGTAAATTTTGCTGAACACCTAAATAAGAAATAATGCCAGCCCTATACAAGCTCTCACAGAAAAAAAAAAAAAAAAAAAAAACTTCCTAATTTATGAGGCCAGTTTTAGTGACTAGAAGAAGTAGGAGAGAGGAAATTGTACCTACTCATTCTAGTTGATTTATTCCATAGCTAATTGGGAAAATGTGTTTTTTAAAAAAATTCAGTGACTGTAGGCATTCATGCAAGGCTTCCCTTAGTCTCTGACACAGTGAAATCCCATGACTTTATATATTTGTGTAGATGAGTTTTCAAATTTTCATAAAATAACTGATGGTTAATCTTAGGTGTCAGCTTGACTGGATTGAGAGATGTCTAGATAGCCGGTGAAGCACTGTTTCTGGGTATGTCTGTAAAGGTGTTTCCAGAGGGGAAAGACATATAAGTCAGTGATCTAGGAGGCACCATCTACAAAAATAAGTGCAAGAAAGGGGATAAGTAGCTTGCTGAGTTTCCTCCCACACTCTCTCGCTCCATTTCCTTGTGGGACACTTTGCTTCCTCTCCTGCCCTTGAACTCTAGGACTTGCACCGTGGCCTCCCAGGGTCTCTCATGCCTTTGGCCTCAGGCTGCAGTGTTGGCGTCTCTGGTTTTGAGGCTTTCTGATGGAATGAGCTTTTCTCATTGTCCAGCTTGCAGATGGCCTATCACAGGACTTCACCTTGTAATCATGTAAGTCAATCCTCCCTAATAAATTCCCTCCTGTATGTACATAGGATGGTTCTGTCCCTTTGGAGAACCCCAATACAATAACTATTGATGATGAATGTTAACTTTAAGACCTATAAACATATTAGAATTGGAACAAAATGGAAATAATTGGAAGTTTTGAAAGTGACAAAACTTTATTTTCAAATAAGCAATGAGATGTCTTATGAAGGAAAATAATGTAATTTTAAAATATGTATAAAATACTAAAAATATCAATGAGTAAAGTGTAATTGTGTTTTATAATATGCATATTTTAAGTCCTCCAGAATCAGTGGATCCTCTTACAACATGGAGATCCACTATTTAATTTTCACAGGAATTCCTGGATCCTCCTAATCCACCTCTTTTGATTGGTTTTCTATTACTGCTACCTTAACTCCTACTTTCAAGTCTCCTACCCTGACTCTTAAAATAATAGTCTTTTAAGAGATGCTCTAAATCTCAAATTTGATCCTGTCATTCCCCCGCCTCTAACCCTCCAGGGTCTCCACTCCTGCCTCTCTAGGCTTATCTCTAACAATTCCTTTTATACATCTTGACTTCCAGCCTTAGTGAACTACTTAATCATAATTTCCCTAATAATTTTTAATTTCCTTTCACATGTTGTTGCTACTTCCCAAAGGGTTTCCCAGACCCCATTCTCGGCCAGTGAACTCTAGCCAGGGTTAGTTACTCACTGAGGGGGGTGTTCTCCCTCACAAACCTGTGAGATTGAAGTCAGAGAATCTTTCTCTCATGTTTATATCCTCAGCGTTTGGCACTAGTGGCTTAGCTGGGGAAATGAGAGGGACAGGGACAGTGGTGGTATCGCAAGGAGAGTCCAACCTCCTGAATGCATTCTTCAAAAGTGGCACATTTCTAATACCAAAAAATGTAGAAAATACAGTGTTCGTTTATCAATTTATTGACACTTGGGTCCAAATCCACCCATCCTTCACTTCATGCTCCATAATTTGCCAGCCAGCTCAATGTTAAGCTTCATCAGTGGAACCCACAGGAGAAACACTGGAAGAGGAAATTTCTTCTCGTTTCTGACGTAATGCCTTCTGCAAGTCTCCATGCTCTTGGCTCATGCAACATGTGGCAGCAGGCAACAGACAGCAGGCAGTCCACGGTCTATAGCAACACCCTGTAGGCAGCTTTCTTGGACATCCCTTTTGGCCACAAGGCACAGTACCTCCTTCTGAATAGTTTCCCTTGCACCCCAGGGGGCCTATCTCTAACAAGTGCCACTGGGGTGGCATCTCAGCACCATGACCAAACCCAGTGTGGTCAGGAGACTTGATGGGAGTAGGGGGTGGTAGAAGTTAGTGGTGGTTCTTTGAGATTTGTGCCTTCCTTGATGCCCTCAACCCTTGGGGCAGTGGCTGTTCCCTACAACTGCTCTTCCTGTGTTCTTTAAAGTTCTCTTTACTCCTTACTAGCCAGTTCCCTGCTACTCCAATCCCTGATAATAGTTAGTACTTTAACTTTTCCTTTCCAAATTACTGTGTGTTTCTTTCATTGGCCCCTAACCAATAAAGTTTCTCAGAGGAAGGAACCATTTTAACATACTTTCTCTACTTGGTAACAAAACCCAAATAAGTCTTTTGCCTGGCATCCAGGACAGGCTTACATATTTGCCAAATTAAATAATAATAATAATAACTGAATCCCAAATCCTGACCCATTGTATATAGAATTTAACATTGAAAAATGTAATACAAGGTGCATAAAACGTATAGGATTATCTTCCATGAATCACAATAGGCTCTATATCCTACTGGCAAGATTCATACAGTAAAGTAAGCAACTATTTACCACAAACATGAAAGAAAACCTTTGTGAGCTAAAGCTCTTTGCTGAAATAAGCTGCTACTTCTAAAGGTGATATGGAAATTTCAGGTCAGCCTGGGCTTCGAGAGTGTCAGCTTAATGGGTCAGCCAGCCAAGCCCCAGAGAGAGTCGTTGAGAGACTGGTAAGCCTAGCCCCAGAAGTGTCAACTCTAATGGGCTGGCAAGCCAAGCCCTGAGAGTTATGATTTGGTGGGCTGGCAAGTCTAGCTCCCTGGGTGTCTCAGCTTCTGAGTCTTGCCTTCTCCCAGTAGCTCTCCTGGTTCAGCTGGTTCCGTTGGCTGGCAAGTCAGCCTCTGGGGTACACGGCTTTTCAGCTCCTACGATCTTCTGCAGCTCATCCGGTTGCACCTCTTCAGGGTGGAAGTTCTTGTCACATGCCCAGGAAGAATGAGGGACATGGACGGCCAGAAAGTGAGAAAGTAAAATTTACTGAGGACAGAAAAGCTCCCACAGCGGAGGGGGCCCCGAAGGGGCTGCCCATCCGGGGTCCAAAAACCTGGTGCTTATATAGCCCTAAGTCCAAGTCGATTGGCTAGCACTAGCTGTGAGCTGTAGCTGTTCTGATTGGCCAGTATTAAGAACAAGCCTCAGGAGGTAGAGACTTAATGGTGAGCTAATTGGTTGATTTTCGATCCCAGCAGTGAGTACTTAAAATTTAGTCTGAGAGCTTGCAGGAAGCTTTTTCGCCAATGCAGAGCCTGAGGGGTCTGCCAGGAGCTTGCTACCTTGCTACCAGAGGACCCGCCTGTCCGTCTGCCTAGCCTTTCTCTAGCTATCTGTTGTCTCAAAGGTGCCACCACGTCTACTGTATACTTTCATAAAATTACAGTCCCTGGCCAGGCGCGGTGGGGCTCAGCCTGTAATCCCAGCACTTTGGGAGGCCAAGGCAAGAGGATTGCCTGAGCCTGGGGGTTCGAGACTAGCCTGGGCAACTTGGTGAGACCTCGTCTCTACAGTAAATTAAAAAATTAGCCAGGCATGGTGGCTTGTGTCTATAGTCTCAGCTACTTGGAAGGCTGAGGCGGAAGGATCACCTAAGCCCAGCAGGTTGAGGCTGTGGTGGCCATGAGCATGCCACTGCACTCCTCCAGCCTGGGCAACAAGAGTGAAACTCCAACTAAAAAAAAAAAAAAATCAGAGTCCCTGCAAATTTTCCAAACTATACTCAAAAAGACAATAGTTTATTGTTAGTTACAGATTTGTCTAACACTGTGTAATAATGAAAATTCCTTTGCACATCCACAAATACATCAAACACGGGAATAACCTAAGTCTTTCGGGCAAACATGAAAAGCTCAATAGTATTCAGCTGTGCTTTGAGGGGGTGCTTCTGCTGGGCTGCACTTCAGCACTAGGGGGCAATATTCTCATTTAGAATCTCCTCTTAGCTGGCACAGTGGCTCACACCTGTAATACCAGCACTTTGGGAAGCTCAGGTAGGAGGATCACTTGGGGCCTGGAGTTCAAGACCATCGTGGACAACAAAGCAAGACTCTGTCAAAAGGAAAGGGAGGGAGGGGAAGAAAGATAGGAAGATTAGCCAGGTGTATGGTGTGCCTGTAGTATCAGCTACTCAGGAGACTGAGGTAGGAGGATTGCTTGAGCCTAGGAGTTTCAGGTTGCAGTGAGCCGTGATTGTGCCACTGCATGCCAGACTGGGTGACAGAGTAAACTCTGTCTAAAAAAAGGAATCTACTCTCCATTTGTACACACCTAAAACATTTTTGTTGTTTCAGTCCTCCCAATTAGAGTATTTGTTCCATTAAAGAATCCAAAGAGTACATAAAACACCATTTGGAATTCACTTAGGGGCTACAGAAGATTTGCTCTCTAACTTTTTTTGAAAACTCCCAAGATAGTTGCTGAATTCTGATTTTTTACCTGGGCAGTTAGAGCTTGTAATTTGCAATGTGAATGATTCTGTAAGTGAAGCCCAAAATTCGCATCAGCTCTGCTGTAATTTGCCTATCAACCAGCCTTCAGAACAAAACTCTATTTTGTTTTGTATGTTTGTTTTCCCCCAAGAGTGAATTTCACCCAGACACTGTGAATTTAAAAGGGGAGAGAGTTGAGCACAGTGCCTTATGCCTGTAATCCTAGCAATTTGTGAGGCTGAGGGAAGAGGACTGCTTGAGCCCAGTTTGAGACCAGCTTAGGCAATATAGTGAGACTTTGTCTCTACAAAAAGTAAAAAACTTTGCCAGGCAAGGTGGTGCATGCCTGAAGTTCTGGGAGGCTGAGATGGAAGGATCTCCTGAGCCCAGGAGGTTAAGGCTATGGTGAGCCATGATTGTGCCACTACACTCCAGCCTGGGCAAAAGAGGGAGACTCCAACTCCAAAGAAATAAATAAACAAGCAAACAAATAAATAAAGGGAGAAGTTATCTCCCTGATATTTCCAGATGATGAAACATAGACTCATTCTATAGTAGGGAAGGAAAGAAAACAGAATTTATTAAGCTTCATTAGAGAAACAGCAGGAAAACAGAATCTTCCTATGTCCCCAGTACTTAGGGAACATAATTTCATTTTTCCAGGGTAGCAGATCCTCCCCCATGTCTAAAATTGTGTAATTGCAGGATACGCAGCAAACCATTGAACAAAGGCAGATTGCTCATTAAGAAAGCTCTGTCTTAGAAGAACAGATTAAGAGGTTTATGGAAAGTCATAATTTATGATACAGGGATGTATCCAGTTCTCAAAACTGCTAACATTTTTTGAGCATTTATTTTTATGCTAAACATATTACTTATTTTATCTTTATAGCAACCGTAAATTCCACGAGGAAATGACTTGCTCAAGGTCATTTCAGTTGAATGGTGTAGTGACTGGAGCAGAGTTTGACACCAAAACTCCCATGTTAATCTCTGTATTCCTGTCATCTGCATATCTTAAGAGTCAGAGAATGTCAGAGGGGCTTCAGAAAGCAGAGTCTTGTGAATTCTTCTGCAGGATTTCATTGAAAAAAAAATTAAAGGGTAATGTCTTTAGTTGGAGGGGTTGAGGGAGGGAAGCCCCGCCTCACCCATTCAGCACCACCCCCAATACACTCCATATCTTGTTCTGCTAATCCTGTAACACTCCTGGCTTCCACCCAGCAAGGTACATAAACTGTAGCTTCAGTTCAACTCCCATTTTGAAGGTGAGGAAATTGAACTTAGTATTCAGATCCAACTCTGAGACCAGAGCTGAAGAGTCCCAAAACATTGCACTTTCCAGGGACGTTGTGCTTAAAAATTTAGAATCGACAGAAAATGATTTATCAGGCTGGTACAAAAAGTTAAACTTCTCCAATAGGAAGAATGGAAGCTCTATTTCCACCTTGGTAGCTCAACCAATTGCTAGGACACAGTTCATCTTTTGAGTGGACAGGAATTTGGATCTACATTATGGCAATTACATTAAACATTTACCATGTGCCAAATGCCAAGGCTGTCACATGGTTCAGCAGTTTATTTACCACACAGCAGTACTCAGCACAGCAGACTGAGGAGGGACCCAAAAACTCAGCCACTGCCTCTGCCCAGAAGGGGTGCCTTTTTAAATTGATGCGATGGAAACTCATCTGCTCTCCAAGCTGTGTATCCTGCACAGCAGGGTCTTGCAGGAGGAGAGTGCCTTTTCTAATTCACACAAAAGCACCACAGGGGCTGGCTGAGGCCCTGACCATGAAAATACCTTTCATGACCTATCTTATTTAATCCTAAAGTAATCACTACAACACTGTGAGATGGTTCTTATGAGCTTTATTTTACAGTTGAAGAAACTGCCTCATTCTAAGTTTCCCAGGAGACATAGTCAGGAAGGTCCCTTTATTGTCTAAGCCACTACCCAAGATGTTCTGGTGCAATGAAAAGTTTGTGGTTACCAGTGTCTCATATGTTCATACAGTTCCCATGAAAACAGTTACCATGTGATCTTTCAAAGGCCCCATATACACCTTCCTCTCAACTACACTCCAAATAAGTATTTGAAAATGAAACCAAATAAATCAGAAGTCTGAAGCACTATTTCACTGTGAACTATTACATATAGGAAAGCAAGTAAAACATATATATAGTGTAAGGAATAAATTAAAGCGACCCCTCTTATCATTGCGGGGGGGGGGGGGGGGGGGGGGGGGGGGGGGGGGGGGGGGGGGGGGGGGGGGGGGGGGGGGGGGG